>JAQQSW010023743.1:0-10214 GCA_028646575.1 Pseudocheirus occidentalis
TTAGTGGGATGCTGCAGCTCCCCCTCCAGCTTTGGCTCACTGAAAGCGCACCCCAGGACTCAAGACCCTGATCCAGATCCAGGCCGCTCAACGCAAGAGCCCTTGACCCCGATGGATCGCGTCAGCCCCCCTGCTATCTGCAGGCCGAGGGCTCTGAAGCAGCCCAGTGGAAGCCGCTGAGGCTCTCAGATGTTCCTGCTGGTACAGCCGCCTCCCGTTGCCTCCTTGCCCTGGGAGCAGTTTGGCTGGACCTGCTCTTCTCCTCCCCAGTTAGCAAAATCCACTGACCTTTCTCTTAGCCTTTTTTCCTTCTGGCCTGATAGATGTGGTAATTGTGCCTCCAGTGCAGCTGATCTGCTCTCCTATAGCCCTGGTTCCCCACCTGATGCCCCAGGGCCTGGGTTCCCCACCAGATGCCCCAGGGCCTGAGCTGGGGGGGGTGGTTAGGCAGCCAGTCCCAGACTGCTGGGAAGAGCCCCGCTGCTCCTGCATTGCCTGTAGTGCTTTCTGTCTTGTGGAGAGTTTTGGAGCTTGAAAATCTGTTTAGCGTCCCATTTTATGAGTTTTTTACCGTGTTTGTGTGGGAGCTGTGGTGCCTTGCTGCTTCTGTACCGCCATCTTGGCTCCGCCCCCCCTAGACCTTTTTGCTAAAGGCCTTCTCACATTCAGGATATCATTTTCAAATCATAAAGTTTTTCTCCATAAAGTATAAATTATCTGATGCTAAATAAGGCTTCCTCTCCACCAGAAAGCCTTCTCGTATAAATTGCATTCATAAAGCATTTCTCTAGTGTGAGTTATCTGATGGTTAGTGACATATGAGTGCTAGTAGAAGTCTTTTCCAGGTTCATTACATTCAAAAGTTTTTTTCTTCCATATGAACTCTGATGTTAAGTGAGAAGTGACTTTTGGTTAACGGCCTTTTTTTTTTTTTTTTGCTTTTTGGAGGGCAATTGGGGTTAAGAAGGGACTTGCCCAAAGTCACAGGGCTAGTTTTTTGTGTCAGGTGTCTGAGACCGGATTTGAACTCAGGTCCTCCTGACTCCAGGGCCAGTGCTCTATTCACTACGCCACTTAGCCTCTCCTAAAGGCTTTCTTATCTTAAGGGCATTTGGAAAGTTTTCCTCCAGTATGAATTTTCTAATGGTAAGAAAGGTGGAAAGTCTTCTTACATACGCTGCATTTTTAGTTTTTTTTTTTTTTTTCCCAGTGTAGCTTTTCCGATGGTAAGTAAAGCTTCTCCAACAGAAAGGCTTTTTTATTTTTTCTTTTTTAAACTTTTGTTTATGAGAAAGGCTTCTTACGTAAATTTCTTTCATGAAGTTTTCTGCAACATGAATTATCTGATTGGTCAGTGAGGTGTAAAAGCTTATAAAAGATTTTTCCACATTCATTACATTCAAAAGGGTTTTCTGCAGTATGAAATCTCATGTTGAATAAGCCATTCTCTGTGGCTGCAAGTCTTCTTACATTTATTGCATTCATAAGGTTTTTGCTCACTAAGAATTTTTTGATGCTTGAGGAAATATGCTTTCTGATGGAAGGCTTTTCCACATTTGTTATATTCAAAAGATTTCTCTCTAGTATGAATTCTCTAAAATTCACTAAGTCCCGTGTTCCAGCTGTGGGACTTTGCACATTTATTACGTTCGTGTTGTTTTGCTCCAGTATGAATTCTCTGATGTGAGAATGTGAGCTGTGTCCTCTAACTAAAAGCCTTTTCACATTCATTGCATCCATACGATTTCTCTCAAGTATAAATTTTGTAATTGGAACTAACCAATGCATTGCAGTGAAAGGCTTTTGCAAACTCATTGCCTTTATAGGGATTCTTTCCAATATGAATTTGCTGATGCTCTTTTGTCCTCTTCATAAAATTTCTCTCCACTGTGAATTGGTGGTTATTAAGGTATGAACTCTTGTGGAAGACATTTTCCATATCCATTAGGTTCAAAAGATTTCTTTCCAACATGATTTTTAAAAAATTTTAAAATTTATTATTGTTATTATTTTTTCCAACATGATGAAGAAACTGTACCCTCTGACCCACAGTGCTCTCCACCATTGCATTCCATTAGGTTTCTCTTAAGTATGAATTCTTTCCTGGGAATTAAGGGATCCACTGCAGTTGGACTTGCACATTCATGACATTCATGTGGATTCACTCTAGCTTGAATTTTCTGTTGATCAGTATCCCTTGTGTTTTGTAGTCTGTATTACAATAATACCTGAATTATACTGGATAGATTTTTCACTTCTTTCACACTTAGAAAATATCTTCTTTGAACAATTACAACAACATTTCTTTTGCATTGGATACCCTGAATCTCTTATCTGTGTATCACTTTGAACAGTCTTTCCTAAAGATCCTCTCTGTTGTTCCAGTAAGACTGGCTCAAGATATACCCACTGTGCAGGCTGCCAGACCAAGGTAGAAAAGCTATTAGATCATGTGTTCCTTGAGAGCAGGAACTGTTTCTTTCTCTCTCTCTCTCTCTCTCTTTTTTTTTTTTTAAATTTTTGGTCTTAATTGTTCATATTTATTTACCCCCTTCTTTCCAGATCTCATTTTTCCTAATGTGGTATTTTTTTACAGAACTCCATAATCTTACATATTCAACAAAATACTGTATATTTGATTTTTAAAAAATAAGCAAGGCAGTTTGGAGATTAGTATTACATTTGAATATTGTGATTATGTGAACAACTATGCATATTAATTGTAGAGTATAAGTGGTGTTTCTGTTTAAAAAAAAAAGACCAGGAAATTTCTAAGTAGCTACATATTTGGCCAAAAAGAAATTTATAAATTATTTTAAGTTTCATATGAAATAGTTACATTTCAAGATTTTGCATCCTTAAATATCTCTCTTTATATCCTTTTTTAGGTTTTATCAGAAAGGACTAATATTGAACCTTGGGTGTGTGCCAATATCATCTGCCTTTTTAATGATGAAAATACAATTCCTTTCATTGCCCGTTATCGAAAAGAGCTCATTAACAATCTTGATGCTGATGCTTTGCGAGAAGTACAACAAACACTAGAGGAGTTGAGGTAAGGAACCTGTAGAGAGAGTTAGGTTCGTGGGTAAATGAGAGGAAGGAGCAGCAGAGAAGAAGTTAATGTATTTTTGAAATTCCATGTTGTATTTCTTGAATGGCCATAGCATTAGTACAGTTGGCTAAAAAAGTCCAAATCCATTCTATTTCGATTTATGTTTGTCTGCACATGCTCTCCTATCATACTCTTCTGTACTCTTTTTTGTAGCCAATGCACAGGAAAGAGGACATTTTGAAGTCCTGATAACTTACAGTATTGTTTCTTTCTGAGGGTTACCTGAGACCTGGTTTTTTAGATGGCCAGAAGTAAGACTGTAAGCAGGAGATTTAGAAATATCTATTTGGATCCCAAACTCAATTTTATATACAAACTTTTAGATTACATCAAATAATTGTCTTTGTTGTATAAAATCCTTAATGGAAAGCATTTTGAAAATGAAGTGGGGGGGCAGAGTCAAGATGGAGGCATAGAAGCAGGAAAACTCTGTGGGATCCCCCCATAACCACCTCAAGTTCCTATAAAATATGACTCTAAACAAATTTTAGAGCTACAGATCCCACAAAATGATAGAGGGAAACAAATCTCCCTCTGAAGGCAGCCCAGCAGGCCAGCAGAAAGGGTCTATCACAGCACTGGAAGCAGAGCCCAGCCCCGCATGAGCCTGCTGTTTTAGCCCTAGGGTGGCCCTGACCAGCAGCAGCAGCTGTGGTGGTTTCCAGAATTATCAACCCATAAATGCCAAAGTAAAAGGTCAGTGGAACTCTGCTGGTTCTGGGGGGAACAGAGTATAGTCCGGCCTCCGCCCTTGGAGTGAGAAGGGGTGAAAGTGGCAGCCCTGTAGGTGCCTCCAATTGGCTACTTCAGAGCATCTGGCCTGCAGATCATAGAGGGAGTCAAGCTCTTGCCTTAGCCTGCCTGAATCTGGATTGTGGTAGTGGGTGGTGGTCCTGAGGTGTGTGACCAGTGAGCCAAAGCCAGTGGGTCTGTAGAGATGGTGCCCTCCTAATAGCTCTGGCAGCTGCAAAAACTCCAGCAATTTGGGACAAAGCTCTCCGCTCTAGAAGCAGAGTTCTACTGTGGCAAAGAACTCAAAAGTCAAGTAATTGAGTGGCAACATGAGCAAGCAGAGGAAGCAAAGCAAGCACAGTCACCCAACTTTAGATTCCTTTTTTGGGGACAAAAAAGATAAAAGTATGGAATGGGAAGAAGACAACACAGTCAGAACTCTTTCACCAAGAGCTTCCAAGAAAAATATGAACTGGTTACAGGCCTTGGCAGAGTTCAAAAAGGACTTTGAAAATCAAGAGAAGTGGAGGAAAAAATTGGGAGGAGAAATGCGAATTATGCAAGAAAATCATGAAAAAGAGAGTCAACAGCCTGACGGAATGAAATAACACCTTAAAAAATAGACTAATTCAAATGGTAAAAGAGGTCCAAAAAGCCAATGAGGAGCAGAATGCCTTAAAAAGCTGAATTTGTCAGATGGAAGAATTTCAAAAGCTCACTGAAGAGAATAATTCCTTCAGAATTAGATTGGAGCCAATGGAAGCCAATGACTTTATGAGAAATCAAGAGCCTATTAAACAGATCCAAACAAATGAAAGAATAGAAGGCAGTGTGAAATATCTCATTGGAAAAACCACTGACCTGGAAAATACATCTAGGAGGGAGAATCGAAAAATTATTTGACTACCTGAAAGCCATGATTAAATTGCCCTGATATTTTAGACCCGGAGGGCAAAACAGAAATGGAAAGAATTCACTGATCACCTCTTGTAAAATATCCCCAAAGAAAACTCCAAGGAATATTATAACCAGGTTCTGGAATTCCCAGATTAAAGAGAAAAATATTACAAGAAGCCGAAAAGAAACAGTTTGAATATAGTGGAAATACAATCAGGATAACACAGGATCTTGCAGTTTCTACATTAAGGGATCAAAAGGCTTGGAATATGATTTTCCAGAGATCAAAGGAGCTAGGATTAAAACCAAGAATCATCTACCCAGCAAAACGGGGTATAATGTTTCAGGGGAAAATAGGGTCATTCAGTGAAGTGGAGGACTTTCAAGCATTCTTGATGAAAAAACCAGAGCTGAATAGAAAATCTGACATTCAGATACAAGAAGCAAGAGAAGCATGAAAAGGTAAACAGGGAAAAGAAATCATAAGGAACTTAGAAAAGTTGAACTATTTACATGCCTACATGGAAAAGCAATAATTGTAACCTATGAAACTTCTCAGTATGAGGATAGTTGAAGGGAATATAAATGTATATATATATGTATAAATACATATATGTCTATATAGGAGGGTATATATGTGTATGAAGACATGTGTGTGTATGTATGTGTACAGGTATACATAGGGGGCACAAGATTAATTGAATAGGAAGGGGTGATATTTCAAAGGTGAAATTGAGAGGTGAGAGAGGAACATAATGAGAGGAGATGGGGAGAGACAAAATGGGGTAAATTATCTCGTGTAGAAAAGGTAAGGGATAACTGTTACAGTGGAGGGGAAGAACAGGAAGGCAAAAAGGAATGGATTGACCTTACTCTCGTTGAATTTGTCTTAGGGAGGGAATGACATATGCTTTGAATTGGATATCCTACAGGAGAATAAGGGGGAAGGGAATGAGAGGGGGGATGATTGGAGGGAGGGCAGGTTGTGGGGTTGGGAGGATGGTAGTTAGAAGCATATACTTTTGTAAAGGGACAGGGTCAGAGTAGAGAATAGATCAAGTCAGGGGTGGGGATAGGATGGAGGGAAATATAGTCAGTCTTTCACAACGTATCTACTATGAAAATGTTTTGCATAACTATACTTGTACAACCTATATTGAATTGCTTATCTTCCCAGTAAATGTGGATGATGAGGGAGGAAGGGAAATAATCTGGAATTCGAAGTTTTAAAATCAAATGTTTAAAAAAAATTATTATTATTAAATGCAACTGGGAAATAAGATATACAGGCACTTGTGTATAGAGATCCATCTTGCCCTACTGGAAAGTCAGAGGGGTGATGGGGGAGGATATAGGAGAGAGCAGATTGGGGGATGGGTTATACAGTGGGATCGCTGTTTTGGGGTGGTGGGTAGGGGAAAGATGTGGAAAGAAAAAAATAATTAAAAAAAAAGGAAGTGGGATAGGATTTATTCTGCTTTCCTTTTCCTTTTTGTCTAATTTTTAACAAATATGTATTTGTGATTAGTACATTCTGATTTTCTTATGCTAGTATTATGGAGGTAGCTGTTTTGTTCTTGTATTTTTACCTTGCCTATCCATTTGTTATTAGAAGTGGTGTTTTTGAATACTAAGAGCAGTGATGGGTATTCTTTCTGTTCATTAGATATAATGTTGATGCTTTGGTCTTTATATCAAAAATAGTTTATGTGCACATTGTAGCATATAATTACATTTTAATTATAGGATCCTAGTGTTTAGAGCTTGAGGGGATCTGAGAGATAGTGATCTTACACTTGATCAAAATTTTGATTGTTTCTTCTGATTGTCCAGTTCAAAAGACAGTAGTTAATTTTTTTCTCTTTGTCTTACAACATTGTTCTGTTTGTTATAACAAATTTTTATTAAGCTTCTGATATGTTCAGGGTAATTTTTTAGGTGCTGTATAAAAAAATATTAAATGAGACATAGTCCTAAAAAATGAATTTGTTACTTTTTCATTTAACAGTAATTCATTTTTTCTCTGTCTCCCCTCTCCCATCCCCCAGGGGAAAAAAAAGAAAAAGAAAAGTCTCGTTATACGTTCAAATAGTTAACCAAAACAAATTCCTGCATTGGCCATGTCAAAAAAAAAAGTGTCTCATTTTATACCCTGGGTCCATTACGTCTTTGATAGGATGATGCTTCATCCTTAATCAAATTTTAGAAAATTGTTTTGTCATTATATTGATGTTATTCCTTAAGCTTGTAAAGTTAATTGTCTTTGCAGCATTTTTGTATAAATTGTTGTTTTGATTTTGCTCACCTCACTCTGCTTCAGTTCCTTCAAGTCTTCTGAAGTTTCTGTGAAACCATAGCTTTTTATCAGTTCTTGGAGCACAATAGTACTCTATTTTTATACTCTGATTTCTTCAGTGATCACCTAATTGATAGATAAAGAAGAGCTATTATAAATATGTTTGTATGTATAGATTATTTTCTTCTTTCTTGGATCCTTTTGGGGTAGAGGACTAGTAGTGGTATTGCTGAGTCCAAGAGTATGCACCAGTTAGTGCCTTTTTGGGCATAGCTACAAATTGCTTTCCAGAATAGCTATACTAATTCTCTACTTTAATAACAGTGCATCAGTGTTCCTATTTTCCTGCATTCCTTCTACCATTTGTCATTTTCTTCTTTTTCAACTTTGCCAATCTTCTGAGTATATGCTAGAACGTTAGAATTGCTTTAATTTATAGTTTGAATTTCTTTGAACCTACCATTTCATGTCTTTTGGCTATTTATCAATTAAGGAATGGTTCTTGTTTCTATAACATTGATTCCATTCCTGATGTATGGAAATGTGACCTCTATTGGAGAAATGATTTTTTCTTTTATCAATTACCTGTTTCTCTTCTAATTTTAGCTTCATTTGGTTTTATTTGTGGAAATATTTTAAAATTCCATGTAATCAAAATTGTCCATTTAATTTCCTGTGATCTGTATCCATTATTTAGTCATGAACTATTCCTCTATTCATAGATTAGAAAATTTCTTCTTTGCTCATTTAATTTGTTTATGCTGTAACCCTTTATGTCTAAGTTACATATCCATTTAGATTTTTGTCTTGAAATGTGGCATGAGGTGTTATTCTAAACCTAATTAATGCAAAATGCTTCCTAGTTTTCCTTGTAGTTTGTGTTGAATCTTAGCTTCTTACCTCGATATTTGGGGTTTTTTGGCTTATAAAATAGTAGGTTACTAAGTTTGTTTTTTTCCTGTATGTTGTATTCTATAATTATTTAAAATGGTATTTCTCCATTTCTTCCTCAGGAGTCCTCATGGTAATATTAAAAATGCAAATAATTTATATATTTATTATATTTACTTATTATATATTATATATTTAGTATATATATCATATATTATATAATGTATATTATATATTATATGTTTAGTATATTATATATATTATATATATTTATTATATATATTTATTTTATATCTTGCAACTTTACTGAAGTTATTGTTTCAATTTTTAGTGACTTTCTAGGGTTCTGTAACCAACATATCATCTGCAAAAAGCCATAATTTTTTCCCCCTTCTTTTCTATAGTTATTTCTTCAGTTTCTTTTTCTTAGAGCTGTAAGCATTTTTTAGCACAAATTTAGGGTGTGTGAGGAAACCCAGAAGATCACTTTGGCTGGACCACCAAGGGCTAGAGAAGAATTGTTGTGTTAGCTAGTCTGTCAACAAGTAATTATTACTAGATGCCACAGCCATATCCCCAGCACTGTGGACATGAAGGAAAAAAACAGTCCTTCTCCTCAAGGACCTCACATTCTATTGAGAGAGACAACATGTAAATGACTGAACACATAGAAGATAAATATATAGAAGTAATGGAAAGAAGATATTCATAATGTGAAACATGTTAGTGGCTGGAAGAAGCAGGAAAGGTCGCTTATAAAAGGTGAGATTTGAACTGTCCTGAAAGAAGCCAGGGAATCTTAAAAGATGTAAGTCATGAGGGAGAGCTAGAAATACAGGGTGTACCCAGGTTCAAGGCTTTTAGATACAAACCAGAGAGTTTTGTATTTGTTTCTAGAGATAATAGGGGACTATAGAAATTTTGACTTACCTGCTCAGCTGTATGCTTTCAGAAGCATATTGTCAGCTGAGTGGAACCTGGATTGGAGATGAAAGAGGCTTGAGGCAGGGAGACTACTTAGAAATTTATTGTAACAGTAAGGCAAGAGGTAATGTGAGATGTGAAAGTAAAAATAACATATTTTATAACTGATTAGATGTGTGAGAATAAAGAATCTAGGATGATTTGATGATTGTGAACCTGGGTGACTGGAAGAATGGTGGTGCTTTTGATAGTAATGGAGAAATTTAGAAGAGTGGTGACTTTGGAGGGAAAGATAATGTTCTATTTTGGATGTGTTGAGGTTGAGATACCTATGAAATATCCAATTTACATGGTCATTAGACTGTTGGTGATGTCGAAATGAAGGTCAGGAGAGAGACTAGGGATGGATATATAGATTTGAGAGTAACAAATGTAGAGATAACAGTTAAACCATAGTAGTTGCTGAAGTTGCTGAAAACAGTGAAAAACAATGGGGTTCAGTAGAAGTTTGGGGTATACCTTTAGTTGAGGGGAACAATATGGATGTTGAAGTGGGGGAATTGAGAAGATATAGTAGGGAAACAGAGAGGGCACAGTCATGAAAACTGAGAGAGAGAGTGAAGAGAATAGGAGGGCACTGACTAACAAGAGGGAGGAAAAATTTATGTCTGCGAAAGAAAAACTTGTAAGACTTTACAGCTGTGGCTAAGTTGTCTACTAATTCTGTATTTTTTTTTTACTTAAACAAAAATTTATTAGATTAAGATAAATGCTTAAGAAATACAGAAAGAGCCTTCCTATATCACTGTTCTGTAGTCAACATCAAATGATCCGGAGTTACACTATTTTTTTTTTTAATTAAATTTAATGTTTACTTTTAGTTTACATCATTCATTTCCACAAAATTTTGAGTTACAAATTTTCTCCCTGTCTTTCCCCTACCCACCAACCCAAAACAATGATCCCACTGTATGCCCCCTCCTCCAATCTGCTCTTTCCTATATCTTTCCCCTCTGACTTTCTGGTAGGGCAAGATGGATCTCCATACCCCAGTGCCTATATATCTTATTTCTCAGTTGCATGTAAAATAATAATAATGATATATTTTTTAAACATTTGATTTTAAAACTTTGAATTCCAGATTCTTTCCCTTGTTCCCTTATTACCTGCCCTTATTGGGAAGATAAGCAATTCAGTATAGATTGTACATGTGTAGTTACACAACACATTTCCATAGTGGATGTATTGTGAAAGACTGACTATTTCCCTCCATCCTATCCCGCCTCCCCCCCCCCACTTGTTCTATTCTTTATTTTGACCCTGTCCTTTTTCAAAAGTGTGTGCTTTTAACTACCCTTC
>JAQQSW010023744.1:0-10214 GCA_028646575.1 Pseudocheirus occidentalis
TCAGTGGGCTTTTGAGATTCTTTTTCCATCTGGCAAATTCAACTTTTTAAGGCATTCTTCTCCTCATTGTCTTTTTGGGCCTCTTTTGCCATTTGAGTTAATCTATTTTTAAGGTGTTATTTTCTTCAGTCAGGTTGTTGACTTTGTTTTCATGATTTTCTTGCATTGTTCTCATTTCTCTTCCCAATTTTTCCTCCACTTCTGTTATTTAGTTTTCAAAATCCTTCTTAAGCTCCTCTATGGCCTGTAACTAGTTTACATTTTTCTTGGAAGCTTTTGGTGCAGGAATTCTGACTGTGTTGGCTTCCTCCCGTTCCATGCTTTGATCCTTTTTGTCCCCAAAAAAGGAATCTAAAGTTAGATTGCTGAGTTTGGTTTCCTTGCTTTGCTTGCTCATGTTGCCAGACAGTTAACTTGATTCTTGAGCCATAGTAGATCTCTGCTTCCCAGGGGGAGAGCTTTGTCCCAAATCACTGGGGTTTTTACACCTGCTGGAACTATTAGGAGGCTGCCTTCTCTGCAGCCCCCACCAGCTTTGGCTCATTGATCACACACCTCAGGACCACCACCCAAGACCACAATCCCTCTCCAGGCAGTTTAATGCAATAGCAGTTAGCCTCTGAATGATCGTTTGCACCCCCTGAAATCTGCAGACCAGATCTCGGAAGGAGCCATGTGCAGGACCACTGCTTCCACTGCTTTCTTGCTCTGGGGCTAGTTGACTGGACTGCTTTTCTCCCCCATATTTAGCTAAGTTCTACTAACCTTTCACTTTGTCCTTGGTTCTTAGGGGTTGATAATTCTGGAAACTGCCACAGCTGTTGGCAATCCACTGTCACACCTTGTCCTGACTGCCCTGGGGCTAAGACATGGTTTCAGGCCTGGCTGGTTTGGGCTCCCAGTGCTCTGCGATGAGCCCTCCCTGTCCACCTGCTGGGCTGCCTTAAGTGAGAGATGTATTTTTCTGTAATTTTGTGGGTTCTGGAGTTCTAAAATTTGTTTAGAGTCATATTTTATAGGTATTTGAAGTGGTTATGGGGGGAGCTGTGGAATTCTCCTGCTTCTACACCACCATCTTGAGTCTGCCCCTCCCCATAGCAAATCTTTTAACCTCCGTTTGCCTCAGTTTCCTCATCTGTGAAATGGAGATAATAATAGTACCCTCCTCCCAGGGTTGTTGTAAAGAGCAAATGAAATAGTAAGTGTAGCATAGTAAGAGCTATATAAATGTTAACTATTATTGTTCTGCGGATTTCTAAATCTATGAGGCCATATGACACTGGAGGATGGCATAAACTGGCACATCAGCCAATGCACAATTTCTTTGTAAAAACTGTTTTTAAAAATATAAAACACAAAATTAGCATGCATGTATGCACGTGGGGGAGGATGGGAGGTGGGAGGTAACAGAGTACTGTCATGGTTTGGTCGTAATCTAGTTTTGCATATATATATATACACATGCTTATATATGTATGCATACAATTTTATATATTGCATATATTCTTTTACGCCAGAATATTTTATGAAGAATAACTTCCTAATGGAAAAAAGAAACAAATAAATACAATAGAACAATATCAACATACCCCTGTTAGACATGAATCAGGAACATATACCCATGAAATCTTTGCAATGATGGCTTGTAAAGAATGATTATTTTCTCATGAGAACACTGCTGGCTCTTTAGACAACTGGCACCAGGTGAAAAACGGGGCTTCTTCCAATTTCCAGTCTAATTTAGATCCTTATCCCCAGAAGGTGATGTCAGTCCCAGGGTATTTACAACAAAACCTTTCTGCTGTCTCACCTATCCTTTCCTTTGTTGTTTCATTGTCAGGAGGCTTTTCGCCTTCCCTTTAAAAAAAATATGTATTTATTTACTTTTAGTTTACAACATTCAGTTCCACCATCCCTTGAGTTCCAAATTTTTCCCCCTCTTTCTTCTCCCTCATCCCCCCTCCATGTCAACATGCAATCCAATATAATTTCTATAAATACCTTCACATTAAACATTATTCAAGTAGTACAGAAGGATTATAACCAATGAAATGAAGAATGAGAAAGAAGAAACAAAACAAAACAAAAAAAGAGAGAGAGAGCAAGTAGTTTGCTTCAATCTGCATTCAGACTCTGTAATTCTTTCTCTGGATGTGGACAGCTCTTTCCATCATGAGTCTTTTGGAGTTGTCTTATAGCCTTGCATTGCTGAGAGGAGTCAAGCCTATCAAAGTCAATCATCACAGATAAAATGTGTCTATAATTGTGTACAATATTCCCCTCACTCAGTATCAGTTTATATGTCTCTCCATGTTATGATGAAGTCTGTCAGCTCCTCATTTCTTATAGCATTTCATTTTATATTCAATATACTTCAATATACAATATAATATACAATTATATTCAATTATAGTATTTCATTACATTCATATGCCACAACTTGTTTAGCCATTCCCCAATTGATGGGCATCCTCTTGATTTCTAATTCTTTGCCACCACAAAAAGTGCTGCTATAAATATTTTTGTATTCATACAAAACAAATGAGACCTTTTCCCACTTGTATGATCTCTTTAGGATACAGCCCTTGAAGTGGTATTTCTGAGTCAAAGGGTATGCACATTTTTATAGCCCTTTGTACATAGTTCCAAATTGCTCTCCAGAATGGTTGGATTAGTTCAAAACTCCACCAACAATGTATTAGTATTTCAATTTTCCCACATCTTCTCCAGCATTTATCATTTTCATGTTTTGTCATGTTAGCCAATCTGACAGGTGAGATGTGATACCCCAGAGTTGTTTTGCTTTGTATTTCTCTAATCAAAAGTAATTTAGAGCACTTTTTCATATGCTTATAAATATCTTTCATTTCTTCCTCTGAAAACTGCCACATCATTTGACCATTTATCAATTAGGGAATGATCTGTATTCTTATATATTTGACTCAGTTCTCTGTGTGTTTTAGAAATGAGGCCTTTATCAGAGTCACTAGTTATAAAAATTCTTTCCAGTTTTCTGCTTCTTTCCTAATCTTGGTTACATTGGCTTCATAAAAAAAAATTCAACTTAATGTAACCAAAATCACCTGTTTTGCATTCCATAATGCTCACTATCTCTTGTTTGGTCATAAATTCTTCCCTTCTCCATAAATATGACAGGTAAACTATTCCTTGCTCTCCCAGATTGCTTACAGTATTAACTTTTATATCTACATCATGAACCCATTTAGACTTTATTTTGGTATATGGTGTAAGATACTGGTCTATGCCCAGTTTCTGCCATATTATTTTCCAGTTTTCACAGAAGTTGTTGCTAAATAGTGAGATTTTTATTCCTGAAGCTGGAGTCTTTTGTTTATCAAACAATAGATTACTATAGTCATTAACTGCTGTGTCTCATGTACTTAATCTATTCCACTGATCCACTACTCTACTCCTCAACCAGTACTAAGTAGTTTTGATGACTGCTGCCTTATAATACAGTTTAAAATCTGTTTGGCTAGGCCACTTTCCCTAGGATTTCTTTTCATTAATTCCCTTGATATTCTGGACCTTTTATTCTTCCAAATGAGGTTTTTCTCCTTTCTAAGGTTATCCTTTTTAATTTTGTCCTCTTATTCAGTCTCTTCCAAGTTGCTGATTCCTTTCCCATCACTCACAAACATGCTCAGGTCTCACACATCCTTAAGGAAAAAAAAACTTCACTTGACTGTCCTCCTTCTCTATCTTTCCTCTTTTATTGCCATATTCCTAGAATGAATCATCTAAAATAAATTCATCCCATTTCAGTCATTTTTAATCACTTGCAAATCTCAATCTCGACCCTAGTGTTTTCTTGATTTACTTGTTGATGTTACAGTCTTTTTTTTTTTTTTGCTAAATCTTTGGCCCTTTCTAAATTCTCATCTAACAGCTGTTGTACAGCTGTTGATTCTAGTGACCACCCCTTCCTGTTATGAGTGCTATCCTTCTCTGACTTCTGTGTCATTTTCCACTAATTAACTAATCTCAGTGAATTGATTCACTGGATCACCCCACCCCATAGCCATCCTCTAGGTGTGTGCATGTGTGTGTGCCTGTGTGCCTGTGTGCCTGTGTGTGTGTGTGTCCTAGACACTATACTCTATCAAGATATTTTCTTCTCTTTCCATCTTCTCTCTTTTGGGTATATCATGTAAACCCAAAAATTCTAGGCACAGCTAACTTCCAAATCTACACTTCTAGCTCTTACCTCTCCTCAGTTTTAATCCTGAATCACTGGTTGCCTAAATAAAGTCTATCTGGATGCTCTGCTCCCATCTCAAATTCAAAATGTCTGAAACTTCACTTCTTATTTTTCACTTTAAATATGTTCCTTCTCCAAACTTCCCTCTTTTTCTTGAGGACACCACTGTCTTCCCAATCATAATATAAATTCCTTCACTCTTGTCTCATATCTAATCAGTTGCCAAGCCCCGTTCATTCTACCTCTACAACATTACTGGCATCTGTCACCTTTTCTCCAGTTACCCAATTTCCAGTCTAATTCAGGTCCTTATCCCCAGAGTTACTTACTTACCATACAAACTTTCTCGTTGATCTCTCTGTCCTAGTTGCCCCTCTCCAATAGATTGTTTACATACTTGTTGTTAGTACAACTGGTTTGTCTATGTCACTGTTTTGTTCACAGCTCCACTATGTCCCTGTTATCATAACCTCGCTCCAGCCTAGCTTTCTGTCACATTTCAAATGATTTCCCTCAGTGCCCCTTGCATTATAGCCAAATTGAACTATTTGTCAGGGACCATTTTTTGCCCTTTTCATATGTTTAGCGCTTAGAACAGTGTCTAACACATAATAAGTGGCTAATAAATGATTATTAACTATTTGATTTGAATGAATCAAAAGTCTATTGCAGTAGTCCAGGAGAGAGGTAATGAGAGACTTCGCCTAAGTGGTGACAATGTCAGAGAACAGAAGGGTTTATGCAAGAGATGCTAGGGAGGTAAAATTGACAGATCTTGGCAACAGATTGGATCTGGGGTGTGTGAGAGGGTAAGGAGTTGAGGATGATGCTCAAGTTGTGAGACTGGGTCACTGGGAGAATAATAATACCTTTATAGTAATAAGGAAGTTAGCAAGAGGAGAGGGTTTCAGGGTAGGGAAAGTACGGAGTCCAGTTTTGGATGTATGTAAGAGGCACAATGAAGAAATAATAGTATTTAGAAATGGAGTAGATGTGGAGAGTGAGGGTGAGAGAAGAGTGATAAAGGTGTTAAGCATTGGTAACTCTGTGAATGGTGATCCCATTCTCAGAAATGGGTAAATCTCAAAGCAAAGACTTGTTTAGAGAGAAGATGATGGAAACACATTTAAAAAAAGATTGAATCTCATAGATAGGGGAGAAGGTACAATGGCTGCTTAGTGGTCTGAATGCTCTACTGATTTACATGAGAGCTCTGACCTGCTCCATTTCCTGTCTGGATTGGTTCACCTTCATTAGGCAAAATGGTCATTCTTCTCTTCTCCCTTTCCTGAAGACTCGCAATATTAATTCTGAACCTAACTGACTTAGCTCACTATTGATTAGAACTTCCAAGCTCAAGAGACTTACCAATTTCAGATTTCCTCACATCTTGGATTACAGGTGTGGGCTGGCACACCTTAGGGCAGTAGAGTTTGACAAGGTAAATAGTGTTATGTGGTAGAAAGAACACTGACCTTGGGGTCCATGCTTTGGACTTTCCTAGTTAAACTTTGCCTGTTGGACCACAGAATTTGGACTTGAATTTATCTCTTTCTATCTACCAGTATTGGGACCATGTTCCTTAGCTATGAAATGGGGATTTTGTATTTGAACTGAGTTGTAAGAAACAAATCAAACAAAGGCTATACCACCACCACCACTACTACAACCATCACTACTGCTGTTTACTATTACTATTCCTTCTCTGATGACATCTACTATTACTATTGATGTTGCTACTGTTGCTACTACTCCAACTACAAAGACCACTATTATGACTATGATTATTACTACTAAAGCAAAATGTTTATTATAATCTAAACAGTACCATGTAAGTATCAGCTTGTAAGCTTGCTAGAGCTGTTTGGGGTGGGGCAGGGGCAGGGCGGGGGGAGAGAGATGAGAGAGGTGCCACTGCCCTTTGAGGCAGGCAAATCTTACCTTGTGTCCTCAATGTTATTTAATTTAAAATGCAGGCTAAAATTTCCCTCTCTCTTTCCACCTCCCATTCTTTAGGACAGCCCTATGATCCCACATTCATCCTGGAGAGTGCTCCCTGCAATGTCATCTGCTCTGCCATTTTCCATAAGCGTTTTGAATATGATGATCAAAAATTTTTACATTTAATGGAGATTTTAGAAGAAAACAATAAAATCCTGAACTCCTCATGGATACGGGTGAGGCCAGTGTTTTCTCTCTGTAGGGCTCAAGAAATCTCTGGTAGAAACGACTACCAGGAACTAGGCTAGAATTCATCAGGCACTTCTTTGGGAGGTGCAGCAGTCAGATTTTGGGATGTGTCCATATCTTCCTCCTCTTGCACAGGAACTGCTGAATGTAGACAGAACAGGGGATTTGTCTCACAATTGCCTCATTAACCTCTGCTTACCATTCAGACTTCTCTTACAAGTACAATCTGAATCTTAAAAGTGAAGCATTATCATTTGTATCCATTAAAAAAGCTACATAATTTATTTTCTTTTCTTAGGTCTACAATTTTATCCCATCTCTAGTACATTATCTCCCAGGATCTCATAGGAAATTCTTTAATAACTGTCAGAAGCTACAGGATTTTGTCTGGGAGAGAGTGAAGGAACACCAAGAGAGCCTGGACCCCAACAATCCTCGGGACTTTATTGACCACTTCCTGATGAAAATGGAACAGGTATGAAAGAAGCAAGTTGGCAGTTCACTTTTCATGGGTTATTTGGATCCTGTATTAGTATACATTATTAGTGACACTCATGTGCATTAGTGAACATAGTACATCACTTAGAAAGCAGGAGAAAGCAGGCAGATTTTTGGACATATTTCTAAATTTCTCTCTAGAATGGACAGGCCAGTTCACAGCACCTGCTTACATGACTCTTAAGTACTGAGACATGAAGGAACTCAGTGACTCTTAAAGTGATACTGCTATTTCCTTTCATTTGGAGAAAAAAACTATAGGAAGTCATAAGGCACATCAGGACAAAGGGTGAATCAAGAGATGGGGAATGGCATCTTGTAGGAGTTCCAACCAATGATTAGAGAAAAAATGTACTGGAAAGGGGTGGGACACCAGAGACTATATCTCTGCAACTGGGAAGGGGCATCAGGAATTCCAAGGGAACTCTATGTACTATAGTTCACTTGCTTTTGGCAGTCACGAAGGATAGTGCAAGGCAATGATCACTACTGACTTTTTTTCTCTCCAGTGATAAAATTCACTTAAGCAAGGATACATAATTGGAATAAGTATGTACGTATGGAAGTGGTCATGAAGACTTCCCAGCAACTAGCTGATAAACAGTTTCCAGGATCTCCATATTTCTACAGAGATACATGTAGTTGAGACCCTGACAGAGTAATTTATGGGAAAGGTCAATTGTGGCAAGTCATTCAGGGCTTTCCACCTAACTTTTTTATTTCTTGTTCCCAGAGGTAAGCCTGAACACTGGATATAACTAGAGTTGTTAGTTGGTTTGGCGATATATCTTGAGCTGTATGGATGATTCTGGAGTGCTTATATGTGCCAATTAAATTCCAAGAAGAATGAATTGTATAACAGGGTCACCCAGTATCTACCTCCAAGAGTATTTTCATACATGCTTCTTTTACCCACATCTTTATATATGCTTCCTCCACTCATGTCCTCCATCACAGTAGCAGGACTCATCACCATTTCCCTGGCCTATTACAAACAGTAGCCTGTTTTATTTTTCCAATTTAAAAAGAATTTTGTTTATTTATTTTTCATCTTCACAACAGCCTTGTGAGGTAGGTATTATTCTCACCACTCATGTTGTAGTTTATCTATTTAATTTTAATTTTATTTTTTAAAATTAAATTTTATTTTATTTTATGTCCAAATTTTCTCCTTCCTATTCTCCCTCTCCCCTAACGAAAAAGCAAGGGGGACAAAAGCAGTTACAAAGAAGTACAGTGAAGCAAAAAAAAATTCCCATCTTGGCCATGTCCAAAACAAGAACCAAAATGAAAAGATAGGCCTCAGTCTATACTTTGAGTCCATTTTTCTATTTGGAGGTGGTAGGACATTTCATAATGAATCCTCCAAATTATGGTCTGTTATCTTGTTAATCGGTGTTCCTAAGTCTCTCAAAGTTGCTTGTCTTTACATTGTTGTTGTTACTGTATAAATTGTTCTCCTAGTTCTGCTCATTTCACTTTGCATTAGTTCATACAAGTCTTACTAGACTTCTCTGAAACCATCTCTTTAATAACTTCTTAGAGCACAAACGTTTTCTTCCGTGTTCATATGCCTTGACTTGTTCAGCCATTTCTCAACTGATGAGTACCTATCAGTAACAAATTCTTTTTCACCACAAATAGAGATGCTATGAATTTAATCCTGCCAGCACACTTCTTGATTTTCTCAGTCAGGACAGAGAAAGCAAAGTTTGGTGATAACACAAGAAACAATGTTAAAGAATAATGACATAAAGTTAGGGTGACAAATTTAAGGATGGAGGTCAATGCTTTGTTGAACTGGTTAATAATAGAGTTAGTACTATAAAAGGAAGAAAATTGGGAGCATTACTGGGGTTATGGACAAAGAGAAGAGGGAAGAATAGAATGACTAGAAGATATAATGAGGATGAACAATAGATTCAACAGGAGTAAGGTGAAAGGACAAGAAATTATGAGTAGAATTTCAAATTCAAGATTATAGAGGGAAAAGTTCGGTGTACCTGGTTTCAAAGTTGTCTTTTTGTATTGTTGTTAACTGTATAAATTATTCTCTTCCTTCTGCCCATTTCACTGTATAAGTTTATACAAGTCTTCCCAGATTTCTCTGAAATCATTCTTATTTCTTAAGACAAAATAGTATTATATTGCATTCTTATGCCCTCATTTATTCAGTCATTGCCCAGCTGATGAATAGTTTACAATTCTTTGCCAATGCAAAAAAGAGTTGTTCTAAATATTGTCGAATATATGGGCCATTTGCCTCTTTCTCTGATCTCTTTGAGATATCTACTAATTGGTCTTCCTGTCACTAGGCTTTCTTGATCCAACCTACGTTGTAAAATAGCACTGCCAGAATAGCCTCCCCATAACACCACTCACACCATAATTATACATGGAAAAAAAACATAATTTGGGGTCTTTGAAAAGAGAAAAGTAAATACAAAATCTTCATCTGGTTATTTTGTTTTTTAAACCTGGTCCTACCTTCCATACTCAACCTTACCTCCTGCTATTCCCCCAAATGAGTCCTCCAGAATTCTCAGAATTCACCATGTCATTTCTATTCCTTAACAAGTATGTCTTGTCTTTCAATGTCCAACTTAAATCATTCATCCTGAATTATGCCTTCCTCAAGATACTTACATGCTGACGTGTTTGTTCTTTGAATTCCTTCTATAACTGACACATAATCCCAGAATGATGGTTTCATGAAATTACACACACACACACACACACACACACACACACACACACACACATACACACACACACACTATATATGTATATATACATACATACATACATATGGAAGTCTGTTTTTCTCCCAGGGTTATAACCACCCTGAAAATAGGGAGAATTTCATATTCTTTATGTCTTCCCTCCTGCACCTAACACAGTGAGTACTTGTTCACATGAATTAAATTGGATTCTATAGAATGCACCTCCTATTTCCATATTCTCATCTTCAATTGTTGGGGGTATTTATGCTTTATTCAGTTCTGGTCTTAATAATTTTCCTTCATATTAGCATCTCAGAAAGCAGGAGCAATAGGACTATTTTAAAGAGACTTCCTTACACTGTGGAAAAGATAGTGAATATGGGAGTTGACAAAAACTGGGTTTGAGCTCTGAGTCCAGCACTCACTATTTGGGAGGCATTTAGGAATTTCTTTTTTTTATTTTATTTTAATTTATTTTCTTGGTTACATCATTCATTTCCACAAGGTTTTGAGTTACAAATGTTCTCCCCTTTTTGCCCCTACCTCCCAGCCCAGAACATTGATCCCACTGTAAGGCCCCT
>JAQQSW010023745.1:0-10214 GCA_028646575.1 Pseudocheirus occidentalis
ACCAATCTTGCAAGGACACTTTTGTCAGCCAGGTGGGAGAAATCGCTTATGTGGTATTTTGGAATACTGCTGACATGGTCAACCATTTCCCTCGTCTTATATCTTGGAGACTAGTATTTTTATAAGTGTTGATTCTTCGCTTCAGAAATAAATAAAATCCCAATTAGAGAGAAATATTTGAAGAATGAACTCCTTTCCCCAGATGCATCAAATGACATTGCTAATCCAGCATTAGAACTGCTTGGTCCTTCTGTTGTTCCACAATGATGACTTGAGATTATATCCCATATATACACTGGCCTAACTTGGGATCCATTCATTTATTTCCTCTAAGTTATTGATGACTTAATAACCAAGTTATGAAAGGCCATCAATAAATGAGTGGAAATAAATGAGTTAGCCTATTGTGTGCTCTGTTTGTGCCATGGGGGTTGATGATAAATGTGCCCAGGGAAAGCAGCCCTTTGCGGTCACTATAGAACAGGGAAGCTATCTGATGGAGACAGCACAGATCTCAGACCTCTGGGAGAGTCCAGATGGTCACTGGCCAGCAGGAAACATCAATCTGTTCACATTCCACTTCTCTGCAGTGGCACTTCCTACCCCTCCCCCCCAACTCCCAAGGACAATAGATGTGAGTAGTCATCAGAAGTATTTGGAGAAAGGGATTTTTCTTCATTACAGATGATATTCCTTTAGATTTAGGTCGTGAGATATTATGCCTTTATACCAGAAAGAAATCCACATATTTTCTTGCACAACGCATTTTTTTAGGCAGTTAGTGCAGTGGATAAAATAATAATAAGAATTATAATTATTATTATTTGATCCTCACCACAACCCTGGGGGGGGTGATGCTATTATTAACTCCATTTTACAGATGAGGAAACTGAAGTAAATAGGGTTTAAGTGACTTGCCTAGGATCACACATTCTAAGGCTAGACTTGAATTCAGGTCTTCCTGTCTCCCAGTTCAGCATTCTATCCATTGTACTATATAAATGCCTCTAGAGTACTGAGTCTGGAATCAGGAGAACCTGAGTTCAAATTCTGATGCAGCAGTTCTAACTTCTAGAAGTTACTTCAACTTCTGTGTGTCTTAGTTTTCTAATCTGCAAAATGGGGATACCATCTATATCCCAGGATTGTTGCAAGAATCAAATGAGATATTTGTAAAATTCTTTGCAAGCCTTGATTTCTGTCTTGGCTCCACTCTTGAGTCTCTAGACTTTCTCTACCAGGCTACAGAAACCTCCTCAACCTGGAAGTTTATTCTACTGCTGGACTTCTCATACTGGAAGTACACTCTGACCTCCAGTCTCTTCTTCTGATTTTGATTTGTTGGCTTCTCCCAGAACCTCCATTTTAAAGAATGCACCCAGATTAGTCACGCTTTTATTTCTCTTTGAGTTCGATTCTTGACTTTCTCTACCACAGCCCCTCCAGGATACTTTCTCTCTCCACAATTTTCAGCTTTCTTTGATGTGTTATCTCTCCTCCACCCTCCTATTAGAATGTAAATTTGAAGGCAAAGGTTGTCTTACTTTTGACTTTTCTATATAATTTCAGAATTTATACCTGTAACTAGGAATCAATCCATAAACTTTTTTTTTTAACACCCACTATGTGTCAGGCACTGTGCTAGGACTAGGGATACAAAAAGGAGTCACTACCCTCAATGACCTTACAATCTAATGGAAGAGACTGCATGCAAACAAATATAAACAAAAAACTCCTCCTATATACATGATAAATAAGAAATAATTAACAGAGGGAAGGCACCAAGATTATGAAGGGTCGCAGAAGGCTTCTGGTAGAAGATTGGGACTTAAAGGAAGTCAGGGAGGTCAGCAGTTGGAGTGGAAAAGCGAGAGCACAATGGATATGGGAAACAGCCAAAGAAAATGGCAGGAGATGAGAGATGAAGTGTCTTATTTGTAGAACAGCCATATGGCCAGTGTCACTGGATTTAAGAGCACACATTGTCAAGTAAGGTTTAAGAAGATTGACATGTAGGAGGGAGTCAATTTATAAAAGGCATTGAATATTAAACAGAGCACTTGGTTATTTTCTCTTAGAGGCCGATAGGGAACCATTGGAGTTTATTGAGTAGGAGGTGGGGTGACATGATCATACCTGTATACAGTAAGTACTTAACAAATGCTCGCTGACCTGACTTGACCTTAAAGCTCTTTATAATGCTTTTTACATTAGTAAGAGCAACCACAAGGGGAAGGGAAGGAAATAAGCATTTTAAAAGAACCTACTATGTGCCAGGCATTGAGGTAAGTGCTTTATAATATTATCTCAATTGATTTCATTTGATTCGAAGCCAGATTGGAGCAAGACAGTGGAAAGGGCATGGCTTCAGAGTTAGAGGATTTGGATTTGAATCTTGCCTCAGTTACTAACTACCTTTGTGAACTTGAGCAAGTTATCTACTTTCTTGGTCCCCAGTTTCTTCATATATGCTGCTAGAAATATTTGATTGTATGGACTTTCAAGCATTTTAGTTCTAGAACTCCTTCCCCTGATTTGCCCCATCTCCCATCCCACCAAGCATACCACTAAGAAACTGGGATTAGAAGGAAACTAGAGCTCAAACTGTTACTTCTGAAAAACAAAATCTTTGACAGTTGAATAAGCTCTGATGGATCTAAGCTCCTAAAGCATCTCAGGCTATGGGAAAATGAACAGACATTGGGAGAAGCTGACATCTTTAGTAGTATGCTTAGCAAGTTAGGGGCTAGGGCATGACACAAAGCAGCAGGGAGTGTGGACTATTGCCCTTTTTTTCTTTGATGTGTTATCCTCCCAGATTGAGAAGGATAGGAAAATCAGACTGTGCTATTTGCCTTATGCTTATATGAGCCCTGAGAAAAGATCAGTTCTGGCCAGAGAGCTGTGAAAACCAGATGTCCAAGTGTGATGGAGACTGTTTATTGTATTAATTTATGGGGAAAAAAAGAAAACCAAACAAGTATACATAAACCCTTTGTTCAATGTTCAAATATGAGGCCTTCCACTAACTCTGCTCCTGAATAACCAAGGATTTTCACTTGTTTCAGCGGATGGGATTAAATGGGTACATCAGGGTATATCGATGGGATTAAGTATGTAATGGGCTTTCCCATTACATTTCTGGAACTCTCTGTTCACCAGGAAAGATACACTCAGGATGAACATCTTTGGAAATTATGCATATCTATTGAGTAGAATTCAACACCTGGTCTCTGTGTTTTTTTTTTTTCACTTGTTTCAGTCATGTCTGACTCTTCATTTTTCTTGACCAAGATACTGGAGTTGTTTGCCATTTCTTTCTCCAGCTTATTTTACAGATGAGGAAAATAAGGTCAACAGGGTTAAGTGACTTGGCTAGGGTCACATAGCCACTAAGTGTCTGAGGCCCAATTTGAACTCAGGAAGATGAGTCTTTCTGACTCCAGCCCCAGCTGTGCTAGATGGATTGTGCCATCTAGCAGCTATGCGTATTTAGAGAATACCTTAAAATTTCATTGACTTGTTTCTCCTGATTAAAAAAGAGAGACTAGAATCTGTTGAAAAGAGTTAAGATCTGAAGAAGGGTCATTAAGATCTGGGTTCAAATCCTACCTCCAACATTATCTTGCTCCAGGACCACTAGCCAGTTTCTCAACCTCTTGGAGCCTCAGTCTCCTTAAGTGTAAAGTAATAATTTCTCTAGAACCAGGCTCTTGCAGTTATGTGAGACTCCAATGAAATATCTATAAATTTCTCTTTTCACCCTTCCCATATCCATCCTCAAACCTAGTATCTAGGGGAGAGGGCAAAGGAGGTATGAGAGTGTTAGGGTCCAGAACTGCACTTGACTATGCTACTCATTGCTAGGAAGCATTTGGAAAAAGGGACAGTCAAGGTCACTGCTCTGTTACTTCAATGATGCCTGAGAACACAGGCACGCTACACTCTCCCTGAGGGAATGGCGTACCAAGGCAGGTCTCTGGTTTGTGCAGCATGGGACTCAGTTTCTCACATGTTACACTGGAGAGCTTGCATGTGGGCCTTCATGCCTTTGACTTCAAAAGATGAGAGAGATCCTCTGAATATCCCTAACTTCCCCTGAATGACCTGATATGAATCCATCTGGCATTGACTTGTCCAATCATTTTTTGAGCTGACATATTTTTAGCCCGTAAAATGTTTCAGCATAATGAAATTTATCAATTCACTATCTGTTGTGTAAAACAAGCTCATTGAGGGGCAGGATGCCTGTCTTATTTATCTTTGTATTTTCCCTTATTCTTAGTACAGTTCTTTGCACACAGTAGGTACTCAATACATGATGGTTGAAAGAATGACTGAAAATAGTTGTCTCTTATTTGTCCAGAAGTTGCTTTCTCTGGCGTCCAGGTACCTCCTACCTTCTAGAGTCATACAGAATGAAAGCTCTTTCAGTGTAGGGACTGGTTTTTGTTTTTTTTGGGACTTTTTATAGCAACAATTAGCAATCATGATGATGATGATGATGATGATTTTGTTCATTGTTGTTCAGTCATGTACAACTCTTTGTTACCCTATTTGGAGTTTTCTTGGGTTAAGTGACTTGCCCATGGTCAAATAGCTAGTTAGTATCTGAAGTCAGAGTTGAACTAAGGTCTTCCTGACTTCAAGGTCTGGCATTCTATCCACTGTGCTATCTAGTTGCCCTGTCAATAATAATAACATATCATTTATATAGCCCTTTAAGGTTAATAAAGTGTTTTATAAATGTTACCTCATTTTGTCCTCACAACAGTCATGCTATTATTATTCCCATTTTACAGATGAAGAAACTAAGGCAAAGAGAATTAAAGTGACTTATCTAGTGTCACTCAGCTATTAAGTGTCTGAGACTGGATTTGTACTCTGATCTCTCTGCCTCCAAGGTCCAGTACCTCTACCTTTATACAATGGGCTACCTAGTACTTTACCAGTAGCAGATGCTTAATAAATGAATTAGATTGAACCACCCTGTCATTCACTGTAGCCTTATCATTAATTTATCACCTTCTGCTCCATCCCCTTTCATCTTTTGCCCTTCCAGATTCTTGATTCCTAATCTCTAATCTCTGGTTTTCTTTTTAGTATTTCAGTTTCCCTCCTCTGTACTTTTTCTAGAGTGTGTATCCCCCTAAATGGAGGTCCCCTAACTTTATGCAAAGATAAAAATCATGTGTAACAAAAGACTTTGCTGTAGTAGCTGATGATGATAGAAAAAACCCCATCAGAAGTGAATAATAACAAATAGCAAAGTGCTCTCTATTCATTAGCTCAATGAACTCAATGAATGGACTCTTTCAATAACCTTGGGGAGTAGGAAGTCAGTCAACAAGCCTTTATCAATAATTGCTTAATCTGTGTGGGCACTGTGCTAAGTACTGGAGAGTCAAAGAAAAGCAAGGCACAGTGCCTACCCTCGAGAAGCTTTCATTCTAATGGGGGACAGAAAGGAGGCCCCTAGCAGTAGGGGGAAGGGCAGGCCTTTGACAAAAGATGAGATTTTATCTAAGACTCAAAGGAGGCTTAGAGAAGCTGGAAGGCAGAAGTGAAGAGAGAGTGTACTCCAGGCTAGCACTGAAAGTTAGAGTTAGAGTTGGAGTCCAGAGATGAAGCATGACATTGTTGGTGCGATTCCTCCTTCATTTTTCAGAGGACCCATGACATCACAAGGTGATATCTTGACTTTCAAGTGAATTAGATTTAAGTGAGGCAGAGCTGTACAATGTCATCAGCCTCACTCTTGGGAGTACAACAAGGATACTACCCAATGTTCCTGTATTGCTGAGTTTGTGGGGAGAGTGAAGCATAAGAAAATTAGAAAGTTAGGAAGAGGTCAGGTTGTGAAGGGCTTTAAATGTCAAACAGCAATTTTATTTGATCCTGGAGGTAACAGGAAGCTATTGGGGTTTATTGACTCTCTCTCTCTCTCTCTCTCTCTCTCTCTCTCTCTCTCTCTGTTTGCTTGGAGGATGTGTTAGGGGTGGAGGCATGTCATAGGAAGCCTGAGGAGTCTTTCCTGATCTACCTTAATTCCAGTACCTTCCCTATGCTCATTATCCCTCATTTATCTATCCTGCATGGATCTTGCTTGTGCATAGTTTTTTTTAATGTTATCTCCCCCATTAGACTTGGTACAAAAGCCTGGTACATTTCATAAATGCTAGTTGATTGACTGACTTCCATAACTCCCAGGAAGCAAAGACTTCTTTCCTCTCAGCTTTCACCTTCTTTTCAGCCTTTCCTGAGAGCTTCAATTGAAGCTGCTCCCTTCATCACTATTCTAACTTTGGTCTTGAAGCAAATCTCCTAGCCAGATGTTTTCAGGCAGTTCTGTCCTTGATGGTCA
This sequence comes from Pseudocheirus occidentalis, assembly GCA_028646575.1. Classification (NCBI taxonomy): domain Eukaryota; kingdom Metazoa; phylum Chordata; class Mammalia; order Diprotodontia; family Pseudocheiridae; genus Pseudocheirus; species Pseudocheirus occidentalis. Next base: position 6,365 of record JAQQSW010023745.1, read on the forward strand.
GGTCCTCTTCCACCTGTGTGGTGTAATCTGGATTTCATTGCTCAGCACACAGCAGGTCCCTTTGAACTGACCCCTTTCATTGAATGATTGCTTTAACCAACTTTGACATGAGAAAAATAATAGTAGAAAAGACACTGCAGTTACCAAAAGGGGACAATGACAAGACAGGCAAAAGTGATGCCTATGGATTCAAATGTCTATATACCAAAGGACAGATAATGGGTAATGAGAAAAGTAAACTGGAGGTTTAAATTTTTAGATAAGACCTGTGGTTATATTAGTGTGCAGATTTCCCAGGGAGCAAAACCAATTACCAATATAGAGTGTTGACTGCTCTGGGACTTAGAGAGTCCTAGAGAGTTGCCTAAGGGGCTGGGAAGTTAAGTGACTGGTCCAGGGTCACACAGCCAGTATGTATCAGGTTCTGAACCTAAGTCAGTCTGATTCTGAGTCTTGTCCTTTTTCCATCCTGTCATGCTTCATCTTTTGCCAAGATTTTAATGTAGGGTGATAAATATGACTTCATTCTTATTGAGATTTAAAAGGATTCTACTCATACTCTGACCTTGGAAGGTTACTCCATGATGTGTTCAAAGGGAAAAGATTAGTTGGAAGGGGAGGAGGAGTACATCATTGTACATCAGAAAGAGATTCATCTTTTTGTAGAGAAATAAGCAAACCTGAGGGGGAAGGCATGGTATAAAGCACTTGTGAAAGAATTGAAAGATGAATGACTAGACCCTATACCCTATAAGTCATCAGATCAGTTGGATGAGTTAGATGACTTTTGATCTCTTTATGTTAAAAATGAAGCAGCTGATGAAGTTTTGACTTGCTTTACTAATCCTTTCACCTGTCACAAGGCAGAGAAGGTGATGAGAGGGTCTGCTCCTCTGGATCCAATTCTGACTTGGTAATTAGTTGGATGTGTAGGGTGAAGGAGAGGGAAGAGTCAACTTCCATGCCATTGAAATGTCAATGGTAACTCCGAGGTTAGGAGACAGTACCAACTGGAAATATAGTGGTACCATGGACAGAGTCAGAGAAATTGGTGGGAGATTTTGAGACAACAGTGGGATATCCAACTGGATATTCTCCCTCTCCTTCAGACTTCTTTGTTCCTGCTAAGGGCACTATTGTCATTCTAGTTATGCAAGTCCACGGCCACGGAGTCTTCTATGAGTACACCTCACATCTAATTTATGTGCCAAGATTTCTCCACTCTACCTCCCTATCTTTTCTATCTGTTCTCTTCTCTCTACACACATAAACACTATTTAATTCAGGCCTTCATTACTTCTTTTTCTGGGTTACTGATACAGCATCCTAATTACTCTTCTTGTTTCTAGCCTCTCCCCTCCATGTAACTGCCAAATAACTTCCCTAAGGCTAAGGTCTAACCACGTCACATCTCTGTCCAAAAACCCTCAGTGGCTTTCTTTTGCCTCTGAGATAATATACAAATTAGCTAGCCTGGCATTTGTAGTTCTTAGTATGTGGCTCTAACCTACCTTTCCAGTCTTATTTCACTGTATGTTACTAACTAGAATCTAGGCAAAGTACACTACTAACTCTTACCTGAACTCTATCTATCTTCTGTCTACATGTGTAAACCAACCCCTTAGGTGAGCGCCCAATTTAATTTCTGCCTCACAGAATACTTCTTGTTTTGTGTTTAATTCAGGCACTTCCATGAGGCTTTTCCATTCCAGGTTTTTATTATTTTCTTTCTCTCCTGAATTTTCCTTATACTATATTTGTTTGCATTCAGGTTGTGTTTCTACTGCTAGAATGTAAGCTCTTTGAGGGCAGGAACTGTTTCACTTTTGTCTTTGTATTCCCAGAGTCTAGCCCAGTGCCTTGCATGTAACAGACATTTAGTAAATTGGCCGTTAATTTCAATGACCAGATATTATTTTCTTAACTAAGTGCTCACTTCTTAAATATGTTTTTCTTTTCTGAAGTTCCTCTATTTATTTTCTGTCTTCAATCTGCTTTAGTGATGCAAGCACTCTTAGTGCCCCTAATATCTTTACTTTATTGACCAGAACTTCAAAACTTTCATTGATGCTTTATAGGTTCCTGCTGATAGCACCACTTATTTCCATGTGAATCACCAGAAATGGGTAAGTATCATCAGATTTGACAAGCCTCAGGAGGCTCTCCTTCATCTTCTCAAAACACCTGCTGGAAACACTTCTGTTCACTGCCAAATTCCTAGATTAATATTAGTATATTTAAAAAAATCCTTCCAGACTAATAGGAGACATAGTGAACTGTAGTGGATGGATTCCTGGACTTGGAATCAGTAAAAAATTGGTCTTGAATCCAGAAACTGCCATTTACTAAGTGTTTGGCCTCAGATGAGACCTTTAACCATTCTAAATCTCAGTTTCCTGACCTGTAAGATGGGGCTATTAATGTGCCCTCTACCTACTTCAAAAATTATTTTGAAAAAAGTGCATTGCAAATGTCAGAGCACTATATAAATGGAAGTTATTGTCATTATGATATCAGTGCTGTGAATGGACCTAGATTTTAACAAGATATTTGACAGTCATGATTTTCTTGTGGACAAGATGGAGGAGTCATTGGGTGATATGCAGGTAGGCAGGCTCAAAATCTGATTGACTGACCCCATCCAGAGAGTAATGATTAATGGATTGATGTCAGGTTGGAGAGAAGTCTTTAATAGAGTTCTGACAAGTGCTGTCATTGACCCCATTTTGTTCAATGTTTTTATCAATGACTTGGATATGGACAGCATGTTTGTCACATTTTTGTAGGATAAGAAGTTGAGCAGGAAAATGAACACACTGAATAATTGATTTGGGATACCCAAAGATCTCAGTGTGCCAAAACAATGGATTGAAGCTAATGAAAATAAACTAAATAGGGAAAATTGCAAAATATGTACATGGGTTCAAAAAATAAACTGTACAAATACAGATTGAGGAGGAATGTCTAGAAAGCAAAGCATATGAAAAAGACCTAAATTCTATAGGGGGCTAGAAGCTCAATATAAGTCAATAGGGTGATGTGGCAATCAGCAGCAGTAAACACCAAAATGGTAATCATCCACAATTGCCTTCCTAGAAGCACAGGCCTCAGAATGAGGATGGTGATGACCAGTCTTGTTGTCCTTTGCTCTGTAGCATTCTTTTCAATTCTGGGTGCCACATTTTAGAGAGAATATTGATACATTGGGACCCATTTACCAGATGTTGACTAGAATAATATAAGAACTAGCAACCACAGAAAATGTTCAGCCTGGAGAAGAAACTACTTGTGGACTTAATAAATACTGGTCGATAGTTTAATCAATCGATAAAGCAACATTTATTAAATGCTTGCTATGTGTCAGGCTCTGCATTCAACAGTCCATACGTATTGGGAGGCTTGATACATGCACAATGAATCACATTTATTCTGCCTCTCCATAGTGGGAAGAACTGTGTCCAGTGGGTGGAAGTTACTCTTTGAAAGGACCATGAGGCCGCCTAGTTTAAATTCTTCATTTTACAGATAAAGAAACAGAACTGGAGGTATTTAGTGACTTGTCCAAATTGAATTGAGTAGCCATGCTGGGATCTGAACCCAGCAACAGACCCTTCCAATTCTGCATTTATGATTTTATGATTCTATGAAAATCTCTTTCTCATTGGGTTGAAAAAGATATTACCTGACTGGGTCCAAAATGGGGCACATTGTGAATTATAGTCCATTGATTCTCACCTATTCTATAATATAGCAAAAAAAAAATGAAAATTTGTAACTCCAAGACCTAAATGTATTGAAGTTATATATTTTAGAAAGGAACCTAGATAGTTACTATTTTTCTTTGGGGAAC
>JAQQSW010023746.1:0-10214 GCA_028646575.1 Pseudocheirus occidentalis
CATTCCATGCTTTGATCCTTTTTGTCCACAAAAAGGATTCTAGAGTTTTATTGCTGTTCGTATTTTGCTTCCTTTTCCTCATGTTGTCCAGTCAGTTAATTGGTTGGGTGTTTTTTTTAGCTCTGTGAAACTCTGTTTCCAGGGGAGAAAGCTCTGTTCCAAATTGCTGGGGTTTTCCCAGCTGCTGGAGCAATTAGGGGGGTGTTGTAAGTCACCCCAGCTTTGGCTTGCTGAAAGCACACCCCGGACCACCACCCAAGACTAGGATCCATATCCAGGCAGCTTAACTCAAGAGCACTTGGCCCTAATCAATCAATTCAGCCCCCCTGGGGAGTCCTTAGGCCAGGGGCTCTGAAGCAGCCTGGTGGGGGCCGCCGCTGGTTCCAGCAGTTTCCCTCCCCCACTGCTTCCTTTCCCCAGGGGCAGATTGGCCGTACTGCTTTTCCTCCCCCAAATTAATTTTCAAAGTTTCATTTTGAAAGTTTCACTTTCACTGACTATCTAATCCTGGTTTGGTGGATGTGAAGATTCCCTCAGGTGCTTTAGATCTCTGAAGTAGACTCAAGCTGCGGCTTGGGAGGCTTGGCTCCTCCTGACAGGCCTGGAACATGCCCTGGCTGCGGCTGTGGTTTTGGGCTGGGCCGGTCTCTGCCCCTCTCCCGTCTCTGTTCCTCACGCCTTGGCAGATGTAGAGGTGCTGGAGGCTGTAGATACTCTCCTCTTAAGACTGGCTGTGGTGTGGCTCAGCTCAGCTCAGCCCAGCTCCTTCCCACCATCCCGGGCCTGACTGTGTTCTTGGCTTCAGGCTGGGCCAACTTGGCTCCAGGCTGCCGCGATGAGCCCCTGATGCTGAGCTGCCTTCAGCAAGAGATGTGTTTTCCGCACTGTTGTGAGTCTTAGAGTCCTAGACTTTGTCTGGACTCATATTTTATGGGTGTTTAGGGTGGTGGTGTGGGAGCTGTGGGACCTTGCTGCTTCTATGCTGCCATCTTGGCTCCTCCCCCCACATTTCCTACTGTATATTGTGTGCCTTATATATTCTACTGACCTACCACTATTTCTTAGACAATACCAGATTGTTTTTGATAGTTACTGCTTTGTAATATAGTTTGAAACCAGTAACTGCAAGACCTCCTATCTTAATATTTTTTCATTGATTTCCTTAATATTCTTGACATTTTAGTTTTTTATATGAATTTTGTTTTTATTTTTTCTACCTTTTAAAAATAATTATTGGGTAGTTTGATTGTTGTGACACTGAATAAGTAATTTAATTAAAGTAAAACTTCTATTTTCTTATACTGGTGTGGCATACCCATGAGCAATTAAAATTCTTTGAAATTATTTCCATCTGTGTTTATATTTTTGAAAAGTGCTTTATATTTCTATTTCTATAACTGCTGGATTTGTATTGGCAAAGACAAAATAATTGTGCATTTACATATTTTATATTGTCTGCAGTTCTTCAAATGGAATTTTTCTGCAGGGCTTTCTCAGCACTATATAAAAATACTGATTTCTGTGGGTTAATTTTATATCCTGAAAGTTTGCTAAAGTTGTTAATTGTATAAACTAGTTTTTTACATGATTCACTAAGATCCTCTAAATATACCCTCTTATCATCTGCAAAGAATGATGGTTTTTTCATCAAGGCTTATTCTAATTCCTTCATTTTTTCTTCTTATTTCATTGATATATCTAATATATTTAGTGCAATTTAGTCTTGTGATTTTGATCACTGAACTCCCTCCCCCAAGATATCTTGGGATTTATAGACTAATTCACATTTTATACTCAGTTTGGCTGCATAGGTGATTCTTGCTTTTAATCCTAGCTCCTTTGACCTTCAGAATATCTTGCTCCAAGCCTTAAAGAAGGTTTGTAGAAGCTTCTAGGTCTTGTGTTATGCTTATTGTGTTTAAACAATACTCAATTTGTTTCTTCCTGACTGCTTGTGATATTTTCCCCTTGATCTGGGAACTTTGCAATTTGGCTACAACATTCCTAGGAGTTTTCTTTTGGGGATCTTTTTCAAGAGGTGATTGGAAAAGTCATTCAATTCATATTTTTCCCCCTGTCTCTAGAATAACAGGACAATTTTCCTTGAGAATTTCTTGAAGGATGATTTCTAGGTTTTTTTTATCATGGATTTCAGGTAGTCCAGTAATTTTTAAATTATCCCTCATGGATCTATTTTCCAGGTCACTGGTTTTTCCAATAAGATATTTCACATTGCCTTTTTCCCCATTTGTTTGGATCTATTTTATAGTTTCTTGATTTCTCATAAAGTTATTATCTTCCATTTGCTCCAATCTGATTTTGAAGGGATTATTCTCTTCAGTGAGTTTTTGAAATTTCCTTTCCATCTGGCTGTAATGCCAAGCAAAGGCAACTTCCAAGGTTTGGATTACCAGCATAGCAAACCCATTTATTCAGCCAACATTCACAGAACAGGGAAAATAAAAATAGAGTATAATGCATTCATTTCACGAGTAAGTTCTTGATTCAGTCCAGGTACTACTCCACTCCTAGAGGGTGCATTCATTTAGTCAGTCTCTTCTCAAATGGAAATCAGACTACTCCACCCCTAGGTAGTACATTATTTTAGTCAGTCAAAGTCTCTTCTCAAAAGGAGAGAGTTCTTCTCAAATGGAGATCAGTTTCCAATCATAAACAAAGTACACTCACAAAAAGGCCAAAGGTTTCCCACTCCTGGACTCAAAGTAATTACAATACCATCCATTAACAACAAGCACTTTCTCAAAAGGAAGCAGGAGAGCACAAAAGGCCATCCACCCTTAAACCATAACAAGGTCAAGATAACATCTCAGGATGGAAAGGCCCAGGAAGGACCCTTCTTTCATCTTTACTTGAGGCAAGCCCTCAGCAATCTCAGTTCCTGGGGAGATAAAGCTCAACAAAGCCAGTGTCCTCATCAAGTCGCACTCTGCCTGTAGAACAGTCTCAGAGACCCTGAAAGTATCAGCAATGCCCCCTTTCAGGATTTCTGTGATCATACAACAAGAAAGTCCTTCAGGGCTTCTGCACCAACAGCCAGGTTCCAAGACCTCTACAACAGCATCACTGTCCACCATCAGGTGAATGTGGAAAACAACATCAAAGCAGAGAGACAAAATACCAGCATCACAACCATGCCTCCTCAGTTCTCAGCAGCTCCAGGTGGCAGTCCTCAAAAGCCCTGGGCAGCTCCAATGGGCTCTTTGCAGTCTCTCTCAGCAACTCAGGCTCAACGATACTGGATACTGCTCTTCCCAAAAGTACTACTTCTTCTGGCCTTCTCTGGGCTTGAGCCTTCCTTTCCATTCTTGGCTCCTCCCAGGTCATCCCCTCTCTTCATATCAACAAGTCCATCCCACAAGTGGGATTCATAAGCTTTGCGTCTTAACACTTAACCCAAAAGCTAAGGCAATTCAGGGGCACCTCCAAATTCCATTATCATTACAATGGCCAATTTAGCTTTTTAAGGCATTCTTCATCTCATTGACTTTTTAGGCTTCCTTTGCCAGTTGAGTTAGTCTATTTTAAGGTGTTATTTTCTTCATCCAGACTTTTGACCCACTCTTCTTGATTTTCTTGCATCACTCTCTTTTGTTTTCCCAATTTTTCCTCCACTTCTCTTTCTTGATTTTTAAAATCCTTTTTGAGTTCCTCCATGGCCTGGGACCAGTTCATATTTTTCTTGGAAGCTTTTGATGCAGGAGTTTTGACTTTGTTATCATCTTCTGGTTCCATGTTTAGATACTTTTTGTCCTCCCCAAAGGATTCTATGGTCTGACTGTGGTTCCTCCTTTTGTTCACCTTGCTAGCCAATTACTTGGACTTTTGAGCTCTTTGTCACAGTAGAACTCTGCTTCCAGAGTGAGAGAACTTTGTTTCTGGGGTTTTTACAAATGTGGTCAGAGTTGTTGTTACAGCTATGAGGAGGGCACCCTCTCTACAGCCACCACAAGCTCTGGTTTACTAGCATTCTTCACCACAGGACCACCCTCCAAGACTACAACCCAAATCCAAGTAGGTGAAACAAGAGTGATTAACCTCTGAATGGTCACTTGATCCCCCTATCATCTGCAAGCAAAGAGCTCTGGAGGCAGCCATGCCTCTTGTGCCCGGGCAGGGACTGAACCACACTCTTCTTTCACCCTGGATCAATAGTGTTTGCCTCTGATTTTTTACTTTCTCTTTGGCATTTATGGGTTGAGAAGTCTGGAAACTGCCACAGATGCCAGTGATTCACTCTCCTGAAGTCTGCTCTGACCTGTGTGGGTCATGAGTTTGGGCCAGCAAGACTCACACAGACTGCACTCTGCTCCTATCCTGGTGCAATAGACCCTTCCTATTGGCCTGCCATGCTGCCTTCAGTGGGAGATTTGTTTCTATCTGTGGGTTCTGTAGCTCCAAAATTTGTTCAGAGTTGCATTTTACAGTTATTTTAGGTGTTTGGAATGGTAGCTCAAGTAAATTCCTGCTTTTATTCTGCTATCCATACTCTACTTTTGAATTTAGTTCTTGATGTTGCCTATCACTATAGCAGAGTTGTATGGTCAGATCCTTTTGGTTGTTGTTATTTGCTCATTTTTCTGCCTTATTTCTTGATATTGAACTTTATATTTAAGCTGTGCTCTGGGATATTTTCTCTGTGTGGAGGATGATTGTGACATTATCTCAAGTTTCAGTGTTTTTGCACTACTATTATGGGAGCTTGCTCTGGGAGTTTGGAAGTTTTCAGTCCTTCGAAGGTGGTATAGTCTGAGGAGAGGCATGATGACTGTTCTCCAGGTCTTCACTCCTGTGCTTACCCGGGAAGAGCCCCTGATCCATTGTGGTTGCAATTAGTATTGGTCCTCAGAGCCTCTTATCCCCTGTGATCAAAATTATTATTTCACCCTACAGTTCTCATTCCCTTTTGAGTTAAAATGATCTTTTGTGTCATCAGACTATGATCCAGAAGTCTGTATAGATTATGGAGTTTCCAAAAACTGTTTTGTCTTGCACCTAGTTCTAGCACAAAAACGCCCTGGAATCTCTTTATAGCCAGTACTTAGGTACCCTTATCACCTCTTACTTGAGAGCTCCAAAAATTGTAGCTGCTTCTGTCACCACTACCTAGTCCTACTGCTGATATTACATTCAAGTGAGCTCCCAGCAAGACTCCACCTTTCTTTCCAAACTCCTAAGTTGTTGTGAACTGGAAGGATGTTTTCCCCCACTCTATAATTTTATTTAAGTCTTTATTTTATAGTTGTTTGGGGGGAAAAGCATTGGAATAACTCAACTATGCATTTTCTCTACTCTGCCATGTTGACTCCACGCTAGAAGTTCTTAACAAACTAGCCTTCTTGTCATTTTATGAGAAATATTATGCTTCGTGGTAAGGATTGCTTATGAGAACATTTTGAATTTGTGGGCATGAGGAAATGATATGCTGCAATTTTCAATAGGAGAAATGAACTGGCAAGTAATGAGAATAGACTGAAGATGTACATATGCCCACATACACATATACACACATGAGCAGACCGATATATAGATAGAGATAAAAATCTCTATCTGTATCTCTGGACATAGATATATTTATCCTTCTCTATCAATATGAATGCTATGGCCCAAGCATGACTTCATGGCACTGAGTGAGCAGAGAAGGACTTTGCAAGTAAGGAAAAATTGGACCTTTGCAAAACAGAATAACTAAACAAACACAGAGGAAATGGGAATCAAAAGAAAAGTAATGAATGTAGTCTCTACTATATGTAGAGTCAATCATGAGCAACTCTTCTGAGAATTGCTACTGTGAATAATTTTAAGGATCTAACCACATAGTATAGTGAACTCTATTTATTCAGTAATAAACTAAAGCACAATATTCACAACAATATAACATAACAACTTATTACTAAGGTGATCACAAAGTCTTAAGCAAAACATATCATTCAGTGTCATTTAGATTCATAATTTCCTCAATCAATACACAATAACCAAGTAAAGTCCTATTTCATCTTGAATCCAGGCTGGCTTCCAAGCACCCTTAAGCAAATCATCCTTAAGTCAGTCATCCTTAAGGGGTACCAGAGAAAGAGATACCATATGCCCCTAGGTCACAGTAAGTCACAGTCTCATAAATCAATACAGAGTACCAAAGTAAAGTCTTCTCTGACCTTTGGTGGAGGTTAGCTTCCAAACCCCAGGGCACCTCTTCCACAGTCTGACCACTCCCAGCTCTTGCCTGGATTGACAGGTAGGGAGCTCCCTACTCCTGTTCTATATCTCAACTCATGGGGACTGCTCCAGTCCAAGCCCCTTGCAGTTTCTGTTTCCAGGAAGACAAAGCTTAAAAGAGCTATAGTAATATTTATATACATTACCGCACTATCATCTCAATTCACTGTCTGTCTGACAGAGTAAGGCAAATCAACAGACAAGGCTTCTGTCTGAGAAATCAAACACAGATCAAGGGTAAAGTCCTCTTTCAGGACTTCGGTAACATCAGTAAAATCCTCTTTCAGGACTTCTGCAAAAAGAGTAAAATCTTCTTTCAACATACAGAATATTTTATCAATATAGACAGGAAAATAGAGTGTTGACATCACAAACATTCTTTCTCTTAGCTCTCAAAAAGAAACACAGATTAACAGAGCGCCAAAATCTCAAGCATTCTTCCTCTCAGTTCTTCATGGTCCCAGCTCAGCTGAACTTTTCTCTGCTCTGCTCCTTCCTGTTCCAACTTTCCTGTTCCACACTTCCTGTTCCACTCTTTTGGCAATCTCCTCTCACCATGGACAGGGAAGGTGTTCAAACTCCCTTAGACTTATTAAGGTCAACACAATGTTGTTTCCAACAAAGACTTGATACAATCAAAGGGGAGGTTCAAAGGCACTTCATTAACTGAAACAAGCAGCAAAGTACTACTTTGCTTGCCATTACTCTATAGTATAGCATGAAAGAAAAGTATTTTTATTCTTTGGTTTTTAGTTTTTAGTAGTATCAAATGATGACTAATATGTAAAATCATCATTCAGTTTCTAAGGTTTCTGAATCTTTTTAGTGACTATCTAACATGCTTATAATATTATCTCTTCCAAGTTATGGCTCTTTGAATAAATGCCTTCCTTTAGGACTCAGTTGAAATGCCATTTCCATTAGGAGAATTCTATAGTCCTTAATCTCCCATGGTCTCTCCTTCTAAGACTATTTCCCATTTTCACTGTATTCTCCTGTGATATATTGATTTATATATGCTACCTGTTCACAAAAAGTCAGCTATTTTATGGTAGGCATTGTGGGTTTTTTTTTTTACTTTTGCTTTTTTTTCCTTCCTTGGACTTAGCACAGTAACTGATATATAGTGGGAAAAGCTTATAATAAATAAGCAGAAGGTAATAATTGTTTGTTGATTAATTAAGGATTGATAACTGCTTAAAGAAAATAATCATTTAATAATAGATAACATTTACAAAACACTTTACTATTTTAAATCAGTTGATTCTCACAACAACCCTGGGAGATAGGAGCTATTAATATATTCATTTTACAGCTGAAGAAACTGAGGCAAAATGCTGGTAAGTGACTTCTCTAGAGTTAGTTAATATCTAAGTATCTTTTGTTAGATTCAAACTGACTCCAGGCCCAGTGCTGAATCCACTGAACCACCTTAATAGATTATTTTTAATTAGCATGTATTTCAAGAGCCTTTCATTTTGTCTTTCAAAATAGAATAATTTCTAGTTTGTCTTTGAACATCAACTTAATGTCTTTTTTAAAAATCATAAACATTGATTTTGAAAAAAAAGCAAACATCATAGTGTCTACATTGGCTCTGAGCATCTGATAAAAGTAGGGACAGAGGAAATGAAGGAATTTTATCTTTTTTATTGTTTAGATTTGCAGTTACTATACAAACATACTTCCTAAATTCCAAGTATACATGCATCTTAAAATATCAAAATTAAGGAACAAGTGGGGAATTATCAAGGGGCAAAAATTAAAATGATAAAACAAACAGTTGTAGTAGCTGAATTGATTGTGTCACACTCAAAACTGCTTAAGTAAATCCTGCTTAGGAGCCTAATGCAATTTGTCATATTCAGACACACAGATTTTCATTTTCCTCTGAGATATGAACTATACTCCCCTAGTGAGAAGATGAAAATCAGCTGCATCTGCCCAAGTCAATCTGTGCATATACAGCTTAATTCATTGGTTTAGAGACACCTAAGCCCCACCTTTGACCCCAATTACCATATCTTTTAAAATGTACTCTCTAGGGAAATAGTGTGAGAAAATTCTGTCATACTATTGACTTTTTTATGCGACAGTAATAGAAGAAATGAAAGTCTATTTCATGGTTTTATAAACCCTTAGCACCAATTTGGAGGAACATATATACATACACACACATATACAAACACATACACACATATATATACATGCACATATGTATGTATAGGTGCGTGTGTGTGTGTGTGTGTGTGTGTGTGTGTGTGTGTAACATCAAGCACCCTATCATACCTGGGAAGGCTGCTAGTAGGAGTTCTTTGATCTTCTCTAAAGGAAAGAAACTAAAAAAATTAAAGTCTTATTTTAATCACATATTTTTGTCATTTACTTAGTATAGGGGGAAAATCAGCACCCTGAACTTCAGAGAAAATATAAACAAAGCATGCAAAAAATACTGATAGAGAAAAATCACATAATTCAACAGACCAACAGACAGGGATTATAGCTGTCTCATCATTACATATATACACAGTTAGTTACATGAGAAAGAAACATCAATATCAGGGTTTTCAAAGCCTGGGTTACTCAACAGCCACCCTGAGTCTTATCTGGCCAAAACACGCAATTCTTTTAAACATGCTTCTCTTGTAGGGCTCCTAGTAAGGCCCATTAAGCATCAGGCAAAATCTTCAAATTCTTTAGGCCTATTAAGGGGAAGGGAAGATCTTCAAACTTCCTTACCATTGCAGTGTGTGTATGTGTATGTGTGTGTGTGTGTGTGTGTGTGTGTGTGTGTGTGTGTGTGTACAGCTTAAATGTCTAGCTTAAGAGTTTTCCTGGGGGGGTGGAGCCAAGATGGCGGCGTAGAAGCAGCAAAGCACCACAGTTCCCACACAAACACGCTAAAATCTCATAAAATGGGACTCTAAAACAGATTTTCAAGCTCCAAAACTCTCCAAAAGACGGAAAACACATCTGTTGGTACAAGCAGCTCAACAGGTGGGGCTCTTCACAGCAGTCTGGGAGCCGCAGCTGAAACCCCAGCCAGGTCAGCCACTGGGCCAGTCAGGCGGAGCCTAGTCTATAGGAAAGCAGATCGCCTGCACTGGAGGCACAGTTACCACATTTATCAGGCCAGAAGAAAAAAAAGGCTAAGAGAAAGGTCAGTGGATTTTGCTAAATTTGGGGAAGAGCAGGTCCGGCCAAACTGCTCCCAGGGCAAGGAAGCAGCGGGAGGCGGCTGTGGCAGCAGGAACGGCTGAAAGCAGCAGCGGCCTCCACTGGGCTGCTTCAGAGCCCTCGGCCTGCAGATAGCAGTGGGGCTGACGTGATTTATCAGGGCCAAGGGCTCTTGCGTTGAGCGGCCTCGATCTGGATCATGGTCTTGAGTGGTGCCCCTGGGGTATGCTTTCAGTGAGCCAAAACTGGAGAGGGGGTGCTACAGCATCCCACTAATAGCTCCGGTAGTTGTGAAGGCCAGAGCGATTTGGGACAGAGCTTTCCCCCTCCAGGAAGCAGAGTTCCACGGAGCTAAAAAACCAATCAATTAATAGACTGACCAACATGAGAAAAAAGAAGCATGGTAGGAACTGCAGTAAAACTCTAGAATCCTTTTTTATGGGCAAAAAAGATCAAAGCATGGAGCAGGAGGAAGACAATGCAGTCAGAACTCCCTCACCAGATGCTTCCAAGATGATGGAAGAATGCTTACTAGCTATGGATCGACTTAGAAAGGACTTTGAAAATGAAATAAGAGAAATGGAGGAAAAATTGGAAAGAGAAATGAGAATGATGCGAGAAACCCATGACCAGAAAAAGAACTTGGAAAGCATCCTTCAAGAAATCCTCAAAGAAAATTGCCCTGATGTTTTAGAATCAGAGAGCAAAATAGAACTTGAAAGAATTCATCGATCACCTCTTCAAAAATATCCCCAAAAGAAAACTCCTAGAAATGTTATTGCCAGGTTCCAGGATCCCCACAC
>JAQQSW010023747.1:0-10214 GCA_028646575.1 Pseudocheirus occidentalis
TTGAGTTAATCTATTTTTTAAGGTGTTATTTTCTTCAGTCAGGTTGTTGACTCTCTTTTCATGATTTTCTTGCATTATTCTCTTTTTTCTTCCCAATTATTCCCCACTTCTCTTGTTTGGTTTTCAAAATCCTTCTTAAGCTGATCTATGACTTCTAGACAGTCTTCATGTTTCTTGGAAGCTTTTGGTGTGGGAGTTCTGACTGTGTTGTCTTCCTCCTGTTCCATGCTTTCATCCTTTTATTCCCCAAAAAAGGATTCTAGAGTTCAGTTGCTGTTCTTACTTTGCTTCCTTTTCCTGCTCATTTTGCCAGTGAATTACTTATCTTTTTAGCTCTGTGGAACTCTGCTTCCAGGGGGGAAAGCTTTGTCCCAAATCGCTGGTGTTTTTGCAGCTGCCAGAGCTAGTAGGAGGCTGGTGAAGCTCCCACCATCTTTGGTTCACTGAAAATGCACCCCAGGACCACCACCCAAGATCACAATCTGGATCCAGGCTGCCCAATGGAAGAGCTCTTGGTCTCTGAATGATCACTTGGTCCCCCTGCAGTCTGCAGGGCCACAGCTTCTGCCACTTCCTTGCACTGGAGGCAGTTTGGCTGGACTGCTTTTCCCCCCAAATTTAGCTGAATTCCACTGACCTTTCACTTAGTCCTTATTTCTTCTGGCTTGATAATTGTGGAAACTGCCACAGCTGCCGCTGATCCACTCTCCTGAAGGGTCCACCTGCAGCTTGTCCTGCTTGCCCCAGGGCCAAGCCGTGATTTTGGGCTGGGTTGGTTTCAGCTCCCATAGCTGCAATGAGCCCTACATGCTGAGCTGCCTTCAGAGGGAAGTGTGTATTTGTGAGTTTTGGAGTCTTCAAATTTATTTAGAGTCATATTTTATGGGTATTTGAGGTGGCCATGTGAGAGCTGTGGTGTTTTCCTGCTTCTATGCCACCATGTTGGCTCTGTCCTGCCTCCCCCCCCCGCCCCCAACACACTTCTTGAGGTAGCTAACCAAGATTGTACATTGGGCTGGCTGCCTTTCAAGGGCTGCCTGAATTGACTCCACAAAGCTACATTTCCAAATGATCAGTGTTTCTTTTTTGACTGATTGCCTTGACCAGTAAAAATGGAAGAGAGGCTGTTCCAGACTGGGTTATATGAAGCAACCCTCAGGGAGCTGAGGATAATTCACATAAAAAGATAACATTAGATGAGACCTTACTTTACAGATGGGGAAACTGAAACCCCAGGAAGTTAAATGACTAGTTCAAGGTCATGTAAGTGGTGAGCACTGGAGGCAAACTTTGAGGTCAACTGCCCTTTTCACTTTATTGTTCTTTCTCCATTCTGGAGACAATATGATTTAATAGGAAGAGCAAAGGATTTGAAATAGAAGAGTTGGTCTTCCAATTCTTACGATATTCACCTGACATGAGTTGATTAAATTACTTAATTCCTCTAGGAAGCTCAGGACCTGTCTTCATATTTACAGAAAAGAGGAACATTATTTTCTTTTCATTTTTGGTTAACCTGGTGCTTCCATTGCACTAGGATGGATTTCTTGAAAACTAAGTGTGAGTGACTCTGGTAGGCATGGCCTGGAGCTCCTACTTGTTCTTTCACAGCATAAAACCCTTCTTAATGGCACTTAGTCCCTGGCTTGCAAATCTTGAATCCCCAAGGGAAAGACATTCCTAAGTGTCCATGACCCTATAATTAGAGAGAGTACGGCAGGGAGGCCTCGAGGAAGAGAACAAAAATCAATGCTCTAATATCATTTTGCTTGACAGGTTACTATTAAATGAAGCAGGGAAATGAAATCCAATCCCTCAATAAAGCTACATTTGGCATGGCCACTGAGCTTCCCAAAGCTCTTTAGTAAAGGGACAGCAAATATGCTGAGTCAGGAGCTCCCAGCTCTGGCCTCAGGACCTGGAGACTGGACCTGAAGAAACAGGTCATCTGGTGAAAAGCTAGGATAGAGTTTTCCCTTATTCTCAGTCACATGGGCTCAGAGAGGTAAAACTGGTTCATTTGCCATACAGTGTAAGGGATATTGGACACATCTACATTCAGACTGTGTAGTCATGGTAGGCATGTCTCACTGAAGGCATGTCTTACAAAGATGCATCGATCTATTCAATGCAGCACAATTCACCAATAATTCAACCATCATTTATTAAGCACTTACTATTACATCTAAGGCACTGTGTTGGACATTGGGAGGGAGAGAGAATACCTTTATCAAATACCTATCATGTGGCAAGCATTTTTGTAAGTATTTTTACTATTCGAAAGTCATTCCAGTTGTGTCTGATTCTTTGTGACCCAATTTGGGGTTTTCTTGATAAAGATACTGTAGTGGTTTGCCATTTCCTACTCCAGTTTATTTTACATACGAGTGAACTGAGACAAACAGAGTTAAGGGACTTGCCCAGGGTCAAATGTGCCACCTTATGCCTCAGTTTCCCTCTTGTCTTATCCCTCTGAGGTGCTGGAGGATTCTTTAAATATTTGTGAGGAGCTCAAAGCTCTGTGCAGAGAGGCTTTCCATAAATACCAGATATTTATCAGTACTAGGATCAGATCCGAACGCAGGTCTTCTTGACTCCGGGCCTGGTGCTCTATCTATCATGCCACCAAGCTGCTCCTGAATCTGGCCTAATTCACCAATAATTCAATAATCATTTATTGAGTACTCCTTATGTATAAGGTACTGTGCCAACCATTGGGAGGAAGGAAGAGAGAATAATCATTCATTAAATGCCTACTCTGTGCTGGGTACTGTGCAATACAACTCTGGGAGGTAGGCGCTATTATTATCTTCATTTTACAGTTGAGGAAACCGAGGCAGACAGTGGTTAAGTGACTTGCTTAAAATCACAAAATAAGTATTTAAGGTGGGATTTCAACTCGGGTCTTTCTGATTCCAGGTCCAGTGCTATATACCACCTAAAACTGGAGAGGAAAAGACAAAACAAAGAATTTCCTGTCCTTGAGGAACTTATCTATGATTCACAACTTCTCCAACAGAGCCAGTCATCATTATTATGTAAGGTCAGTTCATAGGGACAGAGGGACCATAGAGGTCATGTACTCCAACCCCCTCATTTTATAGTTGGAACCATGGCCTAGAGAGGCTAAGTAATTGAACAAAGTTCAGTTAGGTAAGTGGCAGAGCCAGGATTCAAACTCCCATGCTTTGGCTTCAGATCTAGCACACCTTTGGCTGCACCATTCTGTTGCCTTCGAGGATTGTATTCTACCTTGGCTCTTCTCTGGTAGACTGCTTTTCCCTCTTGGCAGCTTCTATAGCACTTTGACCTTTACCAAGAGCTTTTCTATCAAGCCCTGCTATGAGGTAGGTCTTATAAGTATTATTGTCCCCATATCACAGATGAGAAAATTGAGACTCTGAGAAGTAAATTGACTTGCCTATGGTCATATATCTAGGGTCAAAGATGAATTTCAAATCCAAGAATCCTGGCTTACAGGTCTACTCTTTTCAGTACAAGATGCTGCCTCTTTCTTGATCAATCAACCATATTCTACCTTTCCTATGTGGAAATAAAAGAACTGAGCCTTCAGCAGTCTGCTGATGATTCCAAGAAGGGGGATGGGTTTGCACTGAGCCACTCACATTCTCTCACCTGGTTCTCATGGTGACAAAGGACACACATAGCTTCAATGATGCTCTGGAAATGGCCCAGGTCCAGCTGGTAGAACATTTATTTAACTTCTAGTCAAACTTTTGGCCCTAACTGTATGACCTCGGAAAAGTAATTTCCCTTCTTTGGTCCTTAGTAAAGTGAGGCTGGCGGATTTGATAATTCTTGGAATGGTCTGTGGTCATGAGGCAGAACAAATATAATTAGTCTTGACCTTTTTGGCTTTGCATCTGAATTATTTTACCATTGTTAAAACGTTGCTATTCCTGGTCCAGAGTGAGTAGGACTCAGCTTTGACTCAGAGGATCTACTCATGAGACTCACCTCTGTCAGGATGCTATACTCCTTGGATCATTTTTTCTTGTGCCTCAGTTTCCCCCTTGTCATTTCTTATCTCTCCGAGGCGCTGGGAGGATTCTTTAAATAGTTGTGAGGAGCTCTGTGTAGAGAGGCTCTCTATAAATACCAGGCATTTATAATTAGCTTTAGTATCAACATATTTCTTGGTGAGGAGGATGAAAACATCAGCAGGTGGTAGGGAGTCAAATTGCAGTGTGCTGTAGGTTTGTAAACAGGTGTCTGAGAAGTGACTTCTCCTAACAACCTGGAAGGCTCAGGGTTCATAGGGTAATTGTTGCCCTTCCAATCATAGGCCAAAATAGGGAGACAAGAGCTTACATTCCCTCTGCATCCTCAGGAAGAGGAAAATGTATTTCCTTTCAAGAGCTGGAAACCTATGGTCCATCTCTGGTCTGTCAGTCACTCAAGAATTTATTTGCTATATTGCAGGTACCATGCTAAGCAAAGATGATACAAAGAAAGACAAAGGACTGTCCCTTCTCTCAAGGAGTACAAACAACCATGGACAAATGAGACAGACAGGATAAATTAAAATAATCAGCAGAGAGAAGGCACTAGCATTGAGGAAGATTAGCAAAAACTCAGAGAAGGTGGAATTTTGGCTGGAACTTGAAGTAAGCCAGGAAAGGTAAGTGGTGGAGATGAAAAATGAGGCCACCTGATATTAGCTGTCTTGTAAAAGGCAGATGACATCAGGTTTCTTCTATGCATCAAGTTGTTGGACAGCCCCTTAGAGAAAAGATTTAATTTGGGTTAAATGCAGTCTTGCATCAAGACAGGCACTAGATCAGATAGCCTATGGAAATCTTTGATAGACTGAAGACCGTGTTTCCCAGAAACTGGAAATTATACAGTTTTTACTCCCCCATCTCCATGCTGCCCTACAAGTCCATGTTCTACAATGATCATAGCACTTAGAACTGGAGAGGATCTTTGATCTTGTCCACTGTACTCTTTTTACAAATGAGAAAATTGCAGTCCAGAGAAGGGAAAATGATTAGCCCACAATCACCCACATAGTGAACAGATGAACCAGTTTGCAAACTCAGGTTTCCCAAGTCTAAATTCAAGATTCTTTCTATTGCATCATTTGAAAATTTATTTTATTTTTAATTTATGGAATAAGACATGCATTTCCATGACATAGTACAATTAAAAAAAGATGATTGCACATGAAACTGCAAATCTGTTACATACAATATCAGGTAAATTTCTCTTTTTCCTTCTTTTTTCTCCCCCCACCCTCACCAACCCTAGAGATAACTACCATTAGACTCTCTATATACTTCTATTTATCAACTCTTTCTACTTTTTCATGTTGCTCACCAAAGGCTATATAACACTATGACCTTGTTGACTTGTTCTAGAGACAGTACTTTGTAAACCTTAAAGCTTCATTTAAATGTGACTCGTTATTATTTTTCTCATTAGAGACTCTTAAAACTGGAAAAGACTTTGGACCTCATCTAACCCAGTGGTTTCTCATAGTTCTCTGGTACCCTGTGGGTACCTGAAAGTCTTTCAAGAATTCAAAGAAGGTCAAACATTTTTAATAAGATGAATGTCTTAATGTCTTAAAGATATCTCAATCAGACACTTTAATGCCTTATTAAGACATTTTAATTTCTTTACAATAAATACCAATGAATTACACATTACAATAAATACACATAAACAAAAACTCTTTGGAGTCCTCAATAATTTTAAGAGTATACAAGGGTTGGGGTGGCTACATGGCACAGTGAGCACCAGTCTTGGAGTTGGGAGGACCTGTGTTCAAATCTGGCCTCAGACACTTAACACTTACTAGCCATGTGACTAGTCACTTAACCCCAATTGCCTTTACCGCCCCCCCCCAAAAAAAGCAAAAAAAAAGAGTATATGAGAGTTCTGAAATAAAAGAGTCTAAGAATCACTGGTCTAACCTAAACTCTTCATTTTGCAAATGAGGAAACTGAGGCCCCAAATGTTTCAGTGACTTCCACTAATTACACAAGTAATTAGTGAAAAAATTGGAAAGATAGCCCATATCTTCTAACTTGTGAATTTTCCCCACCATTCCACATTGCCTCAAAGTTTAAGAAAGTCAGGATGGCTCTTAGGCATGGGTAAAGTACCAATCCTACTTCCCTACCTAGTATGATTTCTGATTTGGGGAAGTACAGAGCAAGGAATAATAGAACAGGGATTTGAACTCAGGTCCTCTGATTCTATCTTTAATGATATTTCCTCTACCCCATACTATCTCCTAACACACTGGTTGATGCCTCAAATTGCATAATTAAAGATTTATATTTGAATCTCAAGGCTTTGATCTTAATTCATATATAAATCCCTTTGGGAGAAAAAGCTACTAACAGCATTTAGTATGAATGAGTTTCCTATAGCTCTGAAGCAGGGTTTGATCATTGAGTAGGGAAGAGTAGGAGGTAAGGGAATTAGGCACTCCAGGAAGACAGGAAACCAGTTGTTGGTTCTTTGTTTTCAAAGAGGACTAATGATATCATTGTGCTAGGGTATGCATGATGTCTTGACTTGCTTGTGAATTGGATTTTAGTGAGACAGGGTTTCATAAAGTTGTCAGCCTGACTCTCTCTTCCAGAGCCATCAAAGTCCACTTTCAGTACAAAAATCAAGATGACTGGTGATGGTTCAGGATGCAGTGGATGACCCTGGCATCTTTGATGTCTGATAAAACTCTAAGTGCTCTTTAAAACCTACTTCATCTACCTTTATGGCCTTTGCAACCAATTGTTCTCATTCATCCATTCCACCACGGAAGTCTTCACATGCTTGGAGTGGGTGTGCCCCTAACTCACTGATGGGCTTGAGGCCTGTCAATTACCCTCAACTTGGTTTAGCCCAGGGGTTCTCAACCTGTGAGACGTGACCCCTCTGGGGGTCAAATGACCCTTTCACAGGGGTCACAGGGGTCGCCTAAGACCATTGGAAAACACATATTTCTAATAGTCTTAGGAACCAAGACATGGCTCCTCTCTCCATCTCCAGGCAGGTCCCCCCACATGCAGATACGCCCACATATAAGTATCAAAGGGTTGCAGCATTAGGAAGGTTGAGAACCACTGGAACTTTAGCCTATCCACTGAGATGGTTTCACTGCACACGATGCAGCTTCTTGGGGCCACAGGTGAGAGCTGGGTAACAAGTGGACACCAAAGGTGGATGAGCAGCCTTGAAAAGGCCTTGGAAAGCCCTCATGCCAGAGGTGCTAGTCCTATCTGAAGATCCTATACACCTGTAACCAGCAGGTTATGCTAATGATGAAGAAAGGAGAGGTGGAAACAATGTAGACAGATTTTACTTACTGATATTTTCCCCTACGGGTAGTGTCTGACAAGTAATGGGGTGTAGATAGGCAGTGTAAAATTTAGATTAGAACTGATGATTAATTATTGATTGAGAATGTTACCTAATCAGTGTATCTGATCAGAATCAATATCTGTGCATCAAATTTATACTTGATTTTATGGGCCTTGATAGATTCCAACTGGCTTACTAGTAAAATCTATGAGTCTGACTATCCTATTCCTACGGGTTACAGTCCAACACCAAAACTTCTCATCTGTGAATTTGGATGACCATGAGGGGAAATGAGTCAACCTCGTCATCAGATGTTTGCCCACCATTAGACTTTCCATGTAAGGTAATCTGGTACAAAGCTATGCCTATCACAGGATTTTATAAAAGATGGTTGTCAAACTTATGTTTTTTTTTTCTATTGCCCTGCATTATTGAAGGGTTATGGAAATCCCCACTCTGAGTCAAGTCGAACATAGCCCACCCTCCATCTTTGGGTCAGGCCAATTATAGTCTCAGACATAATTTCCATCATTGGATTATTTGTATGCTATACACACACATACATACGTAACATATATACACATACATGTACATACACACATTTGTATAATGTATGCACCTGCCAACTTTTCAACTATATTAAAGAGCTGCACTGATTGTCAGATAAATCCTTCACTATGGAGAAGTCTTGGATTCTCTTTATTGGTATCTGCTATCCATACTAATAAATGGATTGTGCTCAAACTTTTGTGCCTCAGTTTCTCTTTATTGCAGATTTTTTTCTGGATAGGAGCAAGGTGGCACAGTGGATCCATAGAATGCTAGATCTGGAGTCAGGCAAGCCCTGAGTTCAAATCCTCCATTAGATATTTAATTAGCTGTGGAAGCCTGGGCAAGTCATTTGACCTCAGTTCCTCATATGTAAAATTGAGGACAATGATAGTAACTACCTTCCCAGACTGTTGTGAGAACCAAAGAAATTGGCATTTATAATCTGCTTTGCAAACCTTAAAGTGCTATTATAATTATTAGAAAGAGCCAGGAGAAGCTGGGTTCAAATTTTGTCTTTCTTTTCTTTTTTTTTAAAATTAACTTAATTTGTGTTTACTTTTAGTTTACATAATTCATTTCCACAAGATTTTGAGTTATAAATTTTCTCCCCATCTTCCCCCTACCCACCACCACAAAACAGCAATCCCACTGTATACCCCCTCCCCCAATATGTTCTCTCCTATATCCTTCCCTATTACCCCTCTGACTTTCCGGTAGGGCAAGATGGATATCCCTACCCCAGTGCCTGTATAGCTCGTTTCCCAGTTGCATGTTAATAATAATAATAATTTTATATACACACACATATTTTTAACATTTGATTTTAGAACTTTAAATTCTAGATTCTTTCCCTTCCTCCTTCATCATCCACCCCCACTGGAAAGACAAGCAATTCAATACAGGCTGTACATGTGTAATTACGCAGAATATCTCCACAGTGGACATATTGTGAGAGACTGATCATGTGTCCCTCCTTCCTATCCTGCCCCCCCCTTGTTCTATTCTCTACCCTGTCCCTGTCCCTTTATAGAAGTGTGGGCTTCCAGAAACCCTCCCCAAGACCCTGCCCTGCCCTCTCTCATCTCACCTCTCATCGCCATCCCCCTACTCCCCTGTGTGGAAAGATACCCAGTTTAGAGTTTATGTCATTCCTTCCCTAAGCCAAATTCAATGAGAGTAGGGTTGACCCTTTCCCTTTTGCCTTCCTGTTCTTCACCTCCATTGTTACAGTTATCCCTTGCCTCTTCCATATGAGAGGATTCACCCCATTCTTTCTTTCCCTGTCTCCTCTTATTCTAATCCTCTCCCAACTTTCAATTTCACCTTTTAAAATATTATCCCTTGCAATCCAATTGATCCTGTGCCCTCTGTCTATGTACACATATATACACACACATAAGTATTCATACGCATACATACCCTCCTATGTAGACATATGTGTATGTATACATGTACATATACATATATGTATATGTATGTGTGTATATATATGTGTGTGTGTATACACACACACACACAATTATATTCCCTTCACCTATTCTCAGACTGAGAAAAGTTTCAGAGGTTACAATGATCATTTTTCCATGTTGGCATGTAAATAGTTCAACTTTGATAAGTTCCTTATGATTTCTTTTCCATGTTTACTTTCTCATGCTTCTTGTATTTGAATTTCAAATTTTCTATTCAGTTCTGGTTTTTTCCTCAAGAATGCTTGAAAGTCCTCCACCTCATTGAGTGACCGTATTTTCCCCTGAAACATTATACTCAATTTTTCTGGGTAGTTGATTCTTGGTTTTAATCCTAGCTCCCTTGGTCTCTAGAATATCATATTCCAGGCCCTTCCATCCCTTAATGTAGAAGCCGCTAGATCCTTGGTTATCCTGATTGTGTTTCCACAGTATTCAAATAATATTTTCTCCTTGATTTGGTGACTCTAGAACCTGGCTCTAACATTCCTAGGAGTTTTCTTTTTGGGATCTTTTTCAAGAGGTGATCAATGAATTCTTTCAAGTTCTATTTTGCCCTCTGGTTCTAAAATATCAGTGCAATTTTCCTTGAGAATTTCTCAAAGGATGATTTCTAGGTTCTTTTTAGTGATCATGGCTTTCAGGTAGTCCAATAATTTTTAAATTGTCTCTCCTGGATCTATTTTCCAGGTCAGTGGTTTTTTCAAGGAGATATTTCACATTGCCTTCTATTTTTTTCATTTGTTTGGATATGTTTAATAGTACCTTGATTTCTCATAAAGTCTTTTGCTTCCATTTGCTCCAATCTAATTCTGAAGGAATTATCCTCTTCAGTGAGCTTTTGAGATTCTTTTTCCATCT
>JAQQSW010023748.1:0-10213 GCA_028646575.1 Pseudocheirus occidentalis
CTCTGATTCTAAAACATCAGGGCAATTTTCTTTGAGGATTTCTTGAAGGATGCTTTCTAAATCCCTTTTCTGGTCATGGCTTTCAGGTAAACAAATAATTTTCAAATTGTCTCTCCTGGATCTATTTTTCAGGTCAGTGGATTTTTCAAGGAGATATTTCACATTGCTTTCTATTTTTTTCATTTCTTTGTAACTGTTTAATAGTATCTTGGTTTCTCATAAAGTCCTTAGTCAATAGTCATTCCACTTGCTCTACTCTAATTCTGAAGGAATTATTCTCTTCAGAATGCTTTTGAGATTCTTTTTCCATCTGGGAAATTCTACTTTTTAAGCCATTCATTTCCTCATTGGCTTTCTGGGCCTCTTTTGCCATTTGAGTTAATGTATTTTTTAAAGCGTTGTTTTCTTCAGTCAGGTTGTTGACTCTCTTTTCATGATTTTCTTCCATCATTCTCATTTCTCTTCCCAGTTTTTCCTCTACTTCTCTTATTTGGTTTTCAAAGTCCTTTTTCAGTTTATATATAGCTTCTAGGCATTCTTCAAGTGTCTTGGAAGCATTTGGTGTGGGAGTTCTGACTGTGTTGTCTTCCTCCCATTCCATGCTTTGATCTTTTTTGTCCAAAAAAAAAAAAAGGATTCTAGAGTTTTATTGCTGTTCTTGTTTTGCTTCCTTTTTCTCATATTGGCCAGTCAATTAATTGGTTGGATTTTTTTTTTTTAGCTTTGTGGAGCTCTGCTTCCAGGGAGTAGAGCTCTGTTCCAAATCGCTGGGGTTTTCCCAGCTGCCAGAGCTATTAGGGGGGTGTTGCAGCCCCCACCAGCTTTGGCTTGCTTAAAGCACACCCCAGGACCACCACCCAAGAGCACATCCCGGATCCAGGCTGCTCAACGCAAGAGCCCTTGGCCGTGATCAATCAACTCAGCCCCCCTGCAGGGTCCACAGGCCAGGAGCTCTGAAGCAGCCCAGTGGGGGCCGCTGCTGGTTACAGCAGTTCCTGCCCTTCCCCCACTGCTTCCTTGCCCTGGGGGCAGATTGGCTGGACTGCTTTTCCTCCCCCAAATTTAGCTTGAAAGCTTCACTTTCACTGACCTTCTTTAATCCTGGCTTGATAGATGTGAAGATCGCTCCAGGTATCATTGATCTGCCTCCTGGAGTAGACTCACGCTGTGGCTTGGGAGGCTCGGCTCCTCCCGACCACTCTGGGGCCTGGCTGTGGTTTCGGTTTCTGCCTGGGCTGGCCTCAGCTCCTGGCCTGCCATGTTGAGCCCCTCCTGCCGAGCTGCCTTCAGCAAGAGATGTGTTTTCTGTATTTTTGTGAGTTTGGGAGCCCTAAAATTTGTTTAGAGTCATATTTTATGGGTATTTAGGGTAGCTGTGTGGGAACAGCGGAACTTTGCTGCTTCTACCCCACCATCTTGTGTACTACATTTTTAATCAGTCAGTCAATTAACATTTATTAAGCACCTACTATATACCAGGCACCACAACAAGCACTAGGATACAAATATGAAAAAGAAAGTCAGTACCTCCCCTTAAGGAGCTTATAATCTAGTGGGTGAAGGCAAGTCAGTGGGGGGGAGGGAAGCTGAAAAGGTGGTTGGGGGGTGGGAAAGAAAAGTGCCCTGTCAATACAGCATGATGGAGAAGTCCAGGGGAGTGTAGCCAGGAAATGAAGAGATGACTGGCCTTGGCACCTTTCTCAATGGGAGGTTATTGGAAGAGCTTTTTCTCCACATTCCAAACAGAGAGGCAGGAGATACTGTTGAGGTGTGAGGTGAGCACCAAGGATGATGTGACCTGATAGGAAGATGGGGATCTGAGCTTCACTTTGGCCTTTGCTACCTGTGTGAGCTTGGGAAATTCACTTTACCTTTCTAGGCCCCAGGTTCTCTCCCTGTAAAATAAAGGGACTATACAGAAAAGCCTCGACAATCTACCTCCCAGGGCTATATCAGGAGAGGACTTTGTAAACACTAAAGAAGAACAAGAGCTATTCTTACTATTATACTTACTGGTACCAGGAAGTCTTCCTTGATTACACCACCTCCATTCATGCCTTCACTTAGTAATTACATATGCATATATAAATTATAATTTTATACTTGTATATTCCTTCCACATCATGGGGATTAGGGATGGGTCACACCCACCATCTGAAAAATCCTCATAAAATGTTTTGGCTTTCCCTTCATACCAGAGAAGCCTGAATTTTTTCTTCTTCTTTTATGGGGCTATTTACAGTTTCTTGTTGCAAAATTTCGGTTAAGTATTTTGTCTTAGGCTCTGTGTTGTCTGTGACTTCCACAAAATTCCCCCAAAATTTCCATTTAATTTCTTGTGCCAGTCTGTGACATATTGAAAAACTTAACGGAGAAAGTCTCAATGTGGAAGGGGTAACTGTGTGTGTATATCTGTACATATGCATGTATATATCTGTGTATGTATACTTTTTATTTGGGAGCATGGGATCATGGATTTAGAGCTGGAAGGACTTAGTGGTGATCAGATGCAACCCCCTCACTTTCCAAATGAGGAGATATTGTCCAAAGAATAAAAGCAACTCGCCCAAAGTCACCAAGGAGTAGCCAAGCTAGGATTCAAAGCCAGCTTCTCTGACTCCAGATCTAGTACTTCTTCCACTGAAGTATCCTTAGGGATAAGGAACCCGGCAAGGTTCTTGTCATTGTGCCTGTCACCACAGAAACATAGCTTATGTGCTCAGCCAGGACCCATAGAAGTGCCTTCTATTTCTTTAGGGTCTTCAATAAATTCTTGATTGACTGATTGGCTAACTGACCTGGGAGTGTGTATGATAGAAACTGTTTTACTGTCCATTAATCTAATTGTTCTATGCCAATAACTGCCTGTGTGTCCTCTAAATGTTTGTTCCTGTCAGGATCTGTTTTAGGCTGTGCAGTTATGGGACTAGGAGAATATTTCCAAAAAAGAATCAGACAGACCAGTAATGTACAAAGCAATAGCTTTTTGTTATTGCATATTTTTGCATGGGAAGATTCAAGGTCTAAAATGAAGTACCTTGGAGGAGGAATATGGAGAAACAGGAACAACAAGGCAAGGATTGAAGCAGATCATTTGCCTAGATTTCAGTTGCTCTGGTCTCTAGGCCATGGTAGGATGGAAGGGGATCAGTGATGGTCCCTTAGGCCAAA
Source organism: Pseudocheirus occidentalis (assembly GCA_028646575.1). Taxonomy (NCBI): domain Eukaryota; kingdom Metazoa; phylum Chordata; class Mammalia; order Diprotodontia; family Pseudocheiridae; genus Pseudocheirus; species Pseudocheirus occidentalis. The sequence continues at coordinate 3,172 of JAQQSW010023748.1, forward strand.
GGCTTCAGACTTGGCACAACCAGCTCCACTGAGCTCTTCATTGCTTTCGTTTGGTTGGAATACAGTATATTCAAGCCACAATCACCTTTACGCTAAGGCCACTTCTTGAAACTAATAGAAGACCCTGGGTTTTATAGTAAGGAGCTGGGTTTTCTTAGGCAACTCAGCCCACTTTCCTATCTTTCATGTCACACTTAATGGAGATGCTGAGTATTGGCTGATGTGAGAGGACTGGCTGAATCAAATAGGGGGTTCACATATGGGTGGTGAAAGTTTTCAGAAAATAGCAGAAAGAAGGGTCATGACCAGGAGACATAAATAGTCATTTTGGCTCCTAAAGCAACTTCATGAAACAAACCTGGGACAATCAGTATAAATCATGTCTTAAAGTCAACTTTTAAAGACAAATCTAGTTTAGAGAGAGGCCCTAGGACTCAAGGCCCTATTGGGGTACCAATTCACAGCAGAAAGACAAACATAATAGGCCCTGTTGAATACAGACCTCAATAGCAGGGGTAGGGAATGGGGCATGGCTTGGCCAGAACCTACTTCACCTAGGATGGGGATGGATGTCCCTTTCTCTCCTACTTCTGATTTTCCATACTGTCCTAACCCTAGCTCTAAGTCAATTGACTCTCAAGGCTATTGAATTCCTTCAATAGAAGAAAGACTATGAATAATCCAGTGTGTTGTACAGTAGTGCAAAGAGCATTAGCTATGGAAATAAAAGACTCTCCCTGGAGTGTAACTAGGGAGGAAGTGAGTCACCTGGCAGCTTCCTGTTTCAATTAATTATTCTAGGAAAAGAGGCAAAATAGGAGCTAAGCTTAGTTGTTTTTAAGCTTCTGACAGAAATAAGGGCTCTCAGTAACTTATAAATGTCAGTGCTCTGGGAAAAATCCCCAGTTACCCTCCCCCCGTCCCCCACTCTCCCCACACTCACCAAGTTATGGCTCAGATGCCTGGTGTCTAGAGCAGAGGGAGCCTGCATTTTTTTTTTTTTTTACTATTACAGACTCCCAAGAGGCAAGGCTGGGACTGAGATTCACCAGTGCTCTGCCCCCAGACTGTACAAGTATATTTTGATCCAGAGATTATTTTGTTGGCATAGAGAGACCCTTGGTAATGGGAATTCCCTTGACCAATGCAGCTCAGTCATTGCTCTAGGATGGGTACTGGCCTCCTGAGGTCAATGAGAGGTTAAATGACTTTCCTGGGGTGACACAGCCAGTATGATTCTGGGGTGAAAGTTGAGCTCAGGTCAACAAGCTGTTCAATTATAACTTTTTTAGGTTTATAAAGATTCCTAAATTTCTAAGATCAGATTCCAAATGCACGAATATATTTTTAAGTTACGGAAAGGTACCCGTGAAACTGTAAGGATATAGGTTTTGAGAAGACGAAAGGAAACCCCACCTTATATAGTTGGAGATAGACAGACAGACAGATAGACAGGATAGATGGACAGACAGACAGACAGACAGATAGATAGATAGATAGATAGATAGATAGATAGATAGATAGATAGATAGAGATCAATGTATTTAAGCCAGTTCCTCGTAGGTGGTGAAGGCTGAAAGTGCATTTGTGTGTGTATGTGTGTGCATGTGTCTGTGTTGGGCACACATATGTTGCAGACATGCAATAGACTAGCTAAATCCTAATAGGCCTTCTTGTATAATGGAGAGAATACTGGACTTGGATTCAAAAGACTTCGCTTCAAATCATGATGCCAGCTTTTAAGAGCTGTGTAATATTAGAGAAATCATTTAACTTCTCTGAGCCTTAGACTACTTACCTACAAAATGGAGATGATAATGCATAGGGTGGTTATAATGAATACATTCTCTAAACTATAAAGTAACATCTATGTATGTGCTAAAAATTGCTATGTTACATCCCAATAGGGAGTAAGGTAAAAGGAGGTGGGCTCTAAAGCAAAGATCTCTGGTAAAGAGAAAAGGAGACAGCATCCAAGGCAGGGAACACCATTAATAAAGATTTAGAAGTGGTTCAGCCTTAACATTTCAAGTCAATGCCCTCTTCCACAAACCCTCCCTCAGACTGAGTTCCTCTTAATTCCAGAAGGCAAAACAACAAATATTTATTAAAGTGTCAAGTACTGCATTAGGGACTAGGATACAAAGACAGAAGTGAAATAGTCCCTGCCCTCAGGGAGTTTACATTCTACCGGAGGAAAACAATGGGAACACAGGTAAATACAGAGCAATGATTCCCAAACTTTTCAATCTCAGGATCCTTTTACACTCTAAAATTATGAAGGACCATCCCAAAGAGCTTTAAAAAAAAAACGCACCCAACAATAAGGGTTTTATCTATCATATCAGAAATTAAAGCATACAATTATAAAAATAGCTTTGACATCATGGACTATGCCCCACCAAAAAAGAAAAGGTTTTGGGGATCCCTGGTCTTAGACCACATCTTGAAAACTGTTGATACAGACTGGAGGAAGGCTGCTAACAAAGGCAAGAATCATGATCATGCTTTCGGGATTGGTCTTTGGTTGGATGGACCATGAGAATGATGACAGGTGGGGCTAGATCTGAGACTTCCTCTCCTCTCCCCTTCTCCCTTCCCCTCTCCTCTCTCCTCTCTTTCCTTCTCCTCCCTTCCCTTCTCCTCCTCTCTTATCTCCTCTCCTCTCCTTTCCTCCCCTCTTCTCTCCCCTCCTTCCTTCTCCTTTTCTACTCTTCCTTTCTCGCCTCTTCTTCTCTCTTTTCCTTCCTTCTCCTCTCCTCTCTTCTTTCCCCTCTTTCTTCTCCCCTCCCCTCTCCCTGTCTTCTTCTCCTTTCTTCCCCTTTTTCTTCCCTCTCCTCTCCTTCTCTCCTCCCCTTTCTTTCTCCTCTCCTCCCCTTTCTTCTCCCCCCTCTTCCCTTCTCTCCTCTTTTTCCTTCTCTTCCTCTCCTGTCTGCTCCTTTCTTTTCTTTTCCTATATTTTTTAAAGGGCATATTAAGGTTTCCTGATAATGTCAGTGGGAACACTCTCAGTCAGGGCATCAGAGTTTTCTGAGCCCTGTGCCCCCTTCTAAGAGGAAGGAAACCAAGTATGAAATATACCTTCCAAGGGAGGGCTTCAAAGCCCCATCAAACATCAGGAAAGGAGGGCATACAAAGAGCCAGACGAACTTCAAGTGATTTCCAGGCCATATGGCTGCAGTCCTACATTAGCCATGATGTGAGCTATTAACCTGCTAATTACTAACTAATTAGCTCAGTTCTTGGCTGCCTCCTCAACTTTTTATGTCTCTGCTATTCACCAGTTAACATAAAGGATGTACCTACAACCACATTTCCACCTGCCATCCAGGCCCCCCTCAGAAGCTGCCATTAAGAGAAGACATTAAAAAAAGTCCCCGCTGCCCATTAACTATCACCAGAGGGTTTTTTCCAGAGCACCTTGCCCATGGCAGTGGGGGTCTAATGGTACATCATACAGCAAGGGCTGCCACAGGCAGCAGTATTTTGTGTCTTGTGTCCTAGGAGGGCTCTGGACTCTGTTGCTAGCAGGCTATATTTTACTAAAGGGAACGAAGAAGACAGTAGCTGTGAAGCAAAGCTTAAATGAGATAAAAATGGGTTGCAGACTCTAAAGTGCTATATAAATTTCAGTTATTATTATTACTCCACTATACTGACTCTCCATAACCTGCCTTCATCCCCCTAGTCAGGATGTCAGTAATGACATTCCTTTGGGGACTACAGAGAGACCTGCATTATATTTATGTATTTATATTTTAATTAACAAGCATTTCTTTTCTTTCCCTCCTACCTCCCGCCCCCCCCCCCCACTGCAAGTAAGAAAGAGGAAAAAATATCTAAGGTTCAAATAACATCTTGTCTCCCTCCCTCCACTCCCCATCACCCCCTTCTACCTCAAACTAAGTGGCCATTATGAGATCTCCCTTCACAGCAAAACTCCTAATTCAAGAACTCTCCTTTGAATGAGAAGCAACCACAGTTCAGTGTAAAGAGCACTAGATTTGGAGTCAGAGGGCCTGAGTTCAAATCCTTGGACAAGTTCCTTGATCTCTCTTGTTCTCAGTTTCCTCATTTGTAAAATGAGGTGATGGGGCTAAATAGATGACTTCTAAGGTTCTTTCTAGTTCTTAAATTATGAATATTCATAAAGTCTTCCTCGAAGAATTGTAAACAATGAAGAGGGATAAATGGCATGTGGCTACAAAACTCAGTTTCATCAGCTATAAAATCAGGTCAGATGATATAATCAATAAGATAATTTCTGACCCTTGACTCTATAATTACATTGATTCTGTGTATATGCACATGTTTATGTATTATATATTTATGCATATACACATACATATACACCCTTACATATACTTGTGTATGTGTATACACTTATATAAATGTATCATATATACGTATATATGTATATATGTGTGTGTATATATGTACATACACACACACACACACACACACACACATATATATATATATGATCCTATAATCCATTAGATTGTAAGCTCCTCGGGGGCAGGAACTGTCTTTTGCCTCTTTTTTGTATCCCTAGGACTTAGCACAGTGCCTGGCCCATGGTAGGTACTTAATAAATGTTCACTGACTGCCAAATCCTCACTGCCTGGTGGGCTAGCTAACATATCAAGAATAATTCGGAAGATGAAAACTTCAGGTTTCCTTAATTTAATTTCTCCTACCCTTTTCCAATCTAGTCTCTATGGTAGAGTTTGTTATCATAAGAAAAGGGCATATATATTTCAATATGAGTCTGCTGTAGAGACAAGAGGAGGAAGAGAAATGCCCACTTGCCTCCTCTGACCTCCCCTTCTCCCTCCCTCCAGTTGACTCTGCAACCAACTTAACCAGAGAAAGGAAAGGGGCAGAATCAGTGAAAGGAAGAGCATCTGGTATTCATAGGCTTCCTCTAGAAGGATCTACAAGATTCATTCAAGGAGTGGCTAGGTAGTGCAGTGAATAGAGGACCAGCCCTGAAGTCAGAAGGACCAAAGTTCAAATTCAGCCTCAAACACTTAACACTTACTAACTGTGTGACCTTGAGCAACTCACTTAACCCAAATTGCCCTGCCCCCTCCAAAAAAAATTCATTCGTTTTTCAAACTTTTATTAAGTCCCAGTCATGTTGCATTCCCTAGAAAAGCAAAGGTCTTCTCTACTCGAGATTGGTGGTGGGAGTAAGGCTAGGGAATGGTACAAGGAGGCAGGATAAGATAATGTCCCTGCTTGCTGGGAACTTCCAAGTCTCCAGTGAAATAGATAGAAAGAGCAGACTCCTTGGGAATTTCTAGTGAGCTTGTGATAAACAGAAGGGTGTAGAGCAGTGGTTCTCAACCTTCCTAATGCCACCAGCCTTTAATACTCATATGTGGGCATATCTGCATGTGGGTGGACCTGCCTGGAGACAGATAGAGGAGCGGTGTCTCAGTTCCTAAGACCATCAGAAATATGTGTTTTCCAATGGTCTTAGGCAACCCCTGTGAAAGGGTCATTCGACCCCCAAAGGGGTCACAACCCACAGGTTGAGAACCGCTGGTGTAGAGGGAAGAGGTCTGGATTTGGAACCAAAAGACTTAAATTTGAATCCAAGCTTGGATGTTTCCTGTCTTTACACCTTGCCAAATCACTTAACCTTGGCCCTCGATTTCATTGTCTATAAAATTGGAATCCTAATTCCTTCCCTGCCTCATCAATTCAATAAATATTGATTTAGTGCTTACTGGATATGATTCTAATCCTAATTTTGTAGTGTTGTTGTAATGATTACATGAAAAAAAAACCGTGCTTGGATGTGTTTTACAAATGTGGATTTTCATTTTGGGAAAGAAAAAGAAAGACAATATGAGTTCTGTCTACCTATAGACAGATACTTGAGGCTTATAAAATGATTGTTGACTTGAAATGAAGAAGACAATGCTGACTTCATTCATTCATTCATTCATTCAAGAACATTGATTGAGCACAAAATAGAAACATCTAAATCAAATCAAGTAAATAAATATTTATTTAATGTTAACTATTTTCCAAGCACTGTGGTAAGTCCAGAACACAAAAATACAGACAAAAAGAAAAATAGCCTGACCTCAAGAAGAAGCTTACATTCTAATGAGGGAAGACCACACAGAAAAGGGAACTAGAAGGAGAAGGTGGCATGTTAGAGAAAGTCCTAAGGAGATGAGTCAGCAGTGCAGCCTGGAAAGGAATGAAAATATGGGTTGGCTTGGGCCTCCTCCTTAAAATGGAGCTCCTTGAAGCAATCAGGCAATGTGAGGGAGAGTCCCCAGGGTGGAATCAGGAATGAGTTGGAGCAGGCTCCAGCAAGAACAGATTGTTAACTTTTTGGCGTCCGTCGAGGCCGAATCGGCACCCCTGGTCCGGAATGCAACCGGGGTCTGGCTGCGGCGCAGCGGCGGGGAGCGCCCGGCACCCCATGAAGAGGAGGGTGCCCGTGGCGGAGCCCAGCATGGCGGACCCCCACCAGCTCTTCCACGACACCAGTTCGGCCCATGGGCCCGGCAGCTATGCACCCCGGCGGACCCCCGGGGGCCTGGGCTACACTTCCCCTTCACAGCCGGCCTTCCTCACCGACCCTGTGTCCAACATGGCGGTAGCCTATGGGAGCAGCCTGGCTGCCCACGGCAAGGAGCTGGTGGACAGGAACACTGACCGCTTTATTCCTGTCACCAAGCTTAAGTACTACTTTGCTGTGGACACTGTGTACGTGGGCAAGAAACTGGGCCTCTTGGTGTTTCCTTACCTGCACCAGGACTGGGAGGTGCAGTACCAGCAGGACATGCCGGTGGCCCCGAGGTTTGACGTCAACACCCCGGATCTCTACATTTCAGCTATGGCCTTCATCACATACATCCTGGTTGCTGGCCTGGCTCTGGGGACACAGGACAGGTTCTCCCCGGACCTCCCGGGTCTGCAGGCTAGCTCAGCCCTGGTCTGGCTGACAGTGGAGGTGCTGGTCATCCTGCTGAGCCTCTACCTGGTCACTGTCAACACAGACCTCACCACCATC
>JAQQSW010023749.1:0-10213 GCA_028646575.1 Pseudocheirus occidentalis
CTCTCTTTCTCTCTTTCTCTTCTCTCTCTCTTTCTCTCTCTTTCTCTCCCTTTCTCTCTCTCTCTCTCTCTCTCTCTCTCTCTCTCTCTCTCTCTCTCTCTCTCTCTCTCTCTGTCTCTGTGAAATTTGTCTTTTCTCCATTTTCCCCTAAGTCACTTAATTGTGAAGTCATATCCAGCACCTCAGAAAGAGGATGTCCTATTTCCCCAATTAATAGAGTCAGAATTAGGTGCTTATAAGCAGGAAGATGCATCTTCATTATGATATTTCTCTGAGGAACTCCTGGGCGGGGGTGGGGGGGAGGGTATCATGATATGTATTTGCATCTCCAAGCATGACAGCAGTTTTCATTACCTCCTCCTTTAGTTTTCTCATACAGTCTGTAAGTGAGTACCAGGGTCTGTCTCCACCAGGACACATAGAGTCAATAGGGTATTGCTTTTTGCATCCCTCTGAAGCTAAAGCTAACAAATTAGTTCTGTAGAGGCCTCCTCGCATATGGTGATCCCTAAAAGCTTAGTGTACAAAAGGATTCTGACTGATGCTTATGAATTTTAAGCAATCCACACTATCCAGTGTTATTTCTCCAGCACCTTCATCAGTGATTCTTACTATCCAAGACACTACAGACTCTATTATTCTTTGCTAAATCTACTCAATATATCAGTAATGTCTTGTTGAGTGAATTCCTCAATTATTTCCCTGGACTCTGTTTGACCCTGATGGTTCTCCGGTCTTCTTCTTCATATGGGGAGAACTTCTGCTTTAGAAGGCTCCTCATCTAACCTTGTTCCATTCTCCTCATACATACTCTCCTGGCAGCTGTCTGGACAACTCTTCCCAGACTGTGCAAAAACTGTGTACATATTCCTTCCGCTAGTTTTTTTTCCTTCCTTTTAGCCACAAGAACAATTTCTGTTCTTCCACCGCCTGAGACCCTCCATCTTGCTCTTCTGAATGCTGTGGCACAGAAGAATCCTCAGGCAACCCAGCTGACTCCCGAGCCATCTGAGCTTTTTCCTCCAGCAGCTTATCTCTCATTTTACACATAACATGATAACTTCTTAGTAGGACACAGTCTCTCCTGCACACTCCTGCCAGTTCTTTGCCAGGCCCTATGGGTATTCCTTGCAAACATCTTATAAAAGCTCCACATGGGTAGAAGCAGGAAAACTCCACAGCTCCCACATAGCCACCTCAAATACACATAAAATGACTCTAAACAAATTTTAGGACTCTAGAACTAACAAAAGTACAGAAAAAACATATCTCCTACAGAAGGCAGCTCAGCAGGAGGGATAGTAAGGGCTCATTGCAGCACACTGGGAGTTGAAACCAGCCCGGCCTGAAACCGTGGCTTGCTCCAGGGTGGACCAGGACAACGCACAGCTGGAGCCTTCAGGAGAGTAGATCAGGGGCAGCTTTGGTGATTTCCAGAATTATAAAGCCATAAGAAATAAAGACTAAGTAAAAGGTTAGTGGAACTATGCTAAATTCGGGGGAGAGGGTACAGTGGAACTGGCCCAAGGGCAAGGAAGCAGCAAAAGCAGTTCATCTGCCTCCATGGGGTTGCTTCAGAGCTCATGGCATGCAGATTGCAACGGGAGGGGGAAGTTATCATTCAGGGGCTAAGTGATCTTTCCTTAACGGGCCTGGATCAGGATTGTGGTCTTGGGTGGTGGTCCTGAGGTGGATTTTCAGTGAGCCAAAGCTGGTAGGAGCTGCAGTGACTTCCTAATAGCTCTGGTAGCTGCAAACCTTCAGTGATTTGGGACAGAGCTTTCCCCTCTGTAAGCAGAGTTCCACAGAGCTAAAAAGTCAAGTAATTGACTGGCAACACGAGCAGGCAAAGGAAGCAAAGTAAGAACATCAATCCAACTTTATAATCCTTTTCTGGGGACAAAAAGGATCAAAGCATGGAACGGGAGCAAGACAACACAGTCAGAACTCCCACACCAAAAGCTTCCAAGAAAAATATAGACTGGTTACAAGCCATAGAGGAGCTTAAGAAGGATTTTGAAAACCAAATAAGAGAAGTGGGGGAAAAAATTGGAAAGAGAAATGAGAATGATGCAAGAAAATCATGAAAAGAGAGTCAATAATCTGATTGAAGAAAATCCCATCTTAAAAAATATATTAACCATAAATGGCAAAAGAAGCCCAAAAAGCCAATGAGGAGAACACCTTAAAATGTCAAATTTGCCAGATGGAAAAATAATATCAAAAGTTTTCTTAAGAGAATAATCCCTTCAGAATTAGAGTGGAGCAAATGGAAGGAGATGACTTTATGAGAAATCAAGATACTATTAAACAGATCCAAACAAATGAAAAAATAGAAGGCAATGTGAAACATCTCCTTGAAAAAAACCACTAACCTGGAAAATAGACCCAGGAAAGACAATTAAAAAATTATCCAAATCTCCAGATGCTCCCTCTTGGAGCCTTGGTTCCCAGTTTTCATAGAGTCCTGTGCTTTTGGCCCATTCTCTAGCTAGACGTAAACAACGTAAATCTTCCCATCCTGGGATAGCCATTTCTCCCTCTAAAGGCCCCGTGCTTTGAAACAGAAGCCTGCCATTTTGTGATCCCATACTTGTCACCAATATATCAACAATGTAGTAACTATAAATATGCCGATATGGTTATTAATCACAAAATGTAACAGGCTCTCTACAAGGGAGATAGCTAAAACATTTATCCAAATACCAGAAAACTGAGTCCCTAAACCAGAAAGTCAAAGTTATCAGAGTAGTTATGGAGTTGGCACATTTAGTTAATGTAGTAAACACCCACATTCTACAGCCTTCAAAACATAACAGGCTACCTCAGCAAAGATTCTCCTCTCCTCACTAATGGGAACTGCTTAGTATCCATGCAGCTTGCTCCCAACAGCTCTGGCCTCCAAGAGTTCCCATCCCCAACAGTTCCTATCCATGGCAGCCCTCAGCAGGAGTGCATAGCAGAAATTCTGGCTGGCTCGAAAAATAAGAGTTTGTACCACAGCTGCCACTGCAGTGGCTGCCTCCAGTCATTGCAGTGACTCAAGCTTGGCTCCAGCTTCCTCCTGCCCCCACACCTTCCTGCTAATTCAGCAAATTCGAAGGGCATGGAATATCTTCAAATCCCATAATCATTACGACCTAGGGAAGGGAATAAGCTACCAGACTCCAGGCCCAGTGTCTAGTCACTGCCCTGTCTTGCTGCCTTTAAGGTAAAGTTTTGTCCTGCCAATTTTCAAGCTCAGACTTCCTCACAGGCAGTCAGAGGAAAGGAGAGCAGCAGAGGCACTGACTCTGGGCCCTCAGAACATCTGTGCTACTGTCCTAAGTTCTAATATTTTCTTTGTGAAACCCATTAGATAATCTTGCATACGCTGTGGGATGCATGTACCCCACTCTAGAGACTATTGATATAGGCTACTGGAAATTAGTTCTTTCATTCATTTCCAGCGCTTTTATCAATTGTATTTTTCTTTTTCTTACTCTAATTCCCCTATCATTTTGTGCTTTCTAATTAATATTTCTTGTACCACTCATTATTTCAGGAATATCTGGGGAACAAGCAACAATTAAACATCTCATTTTCTGTATCTTAATTCTTCAAACATTCCACATCTATCAAATATCATTAAAAATAATGAATAGGCACTTTCTTTAATAATAAATTGTTTCAGGAGCCTCACAAAACTTCCTAGGTTAAAAAAATGATATTTTTTTTGTTTAACTGCCTTGAAGACTTACTTGTATTGTACAATTTGGAATTAAAATGTAGATTTTATCTGTTTGAATCCTTTCCTTTGTAGCTCTCTTTAACCTTCTACATTTCATTCTAAAGTTAAAAATAACTTATTCACGTAGTACTGGACATTATCTAAGTGCCTGTTCATATTACTTATATGCCTTTGTAAATAATAAAAGAAAATAATAAAAGAAAGAAAATTAATTAGTCTTTGCATCTTATGCTACTCAATTTGAAAAACCGAAGGGACTTTGGATGCTATTTCCAAATAAAGAGTATAAATTATGACATTCTTGAATCATGAGGTAATACTTCTAATATGATACTGAAAGGAAGAAGGAAACTATAGTTGGAAATAAATTTGTAATGCGAAAGAAGTAAGGCAAAGCATTTGAATCATTTACAAAATGTGCAGATGCATAACAACAAAATGTTTAAAATCTAAGAGCAGAGTTCACTTATCAAGTTTGATTCTAAGCTTAAGGCTGCACAAAAAATCCTAAATGAATAGCATCTTTTGATCTTTTATCTAAGTATGTTGGTATCCATCAAGGCATGCAAAAATGTAAGACATGAGACAGTATGACAGCATATGAACCATAGCCAGGCTGACCTGGGTTCTAACTCTCTACCTTTGATACATACTTACTGTGGAACTTTTGATTTCTTTGGTGTAGTGAAATCCTGGATGAAGAACCTTTGCAATTTGCATCTTAGAACACTAATAGATTAAGTGATTTTTCCTGGGTCAAAAAGATAGTTTGTGTCAAGAAGTAGCATATGAACTTAGGTCTTGTTGGCTTTAAAATTGACTTTCTAACCAATATGCCATTTTTCTATACTTAGAAAACATTATAAAGGAGTGAGAGCTAGAAAGGTGCGCTACAATCCAGCTCCCTCAGTAACCTGGGCTATTTTCTGAACAATTGAGCTCTCTGTCATAGAGTAGTTTTTGTACTTTGAAAGAAGATTGAAGGACACAAAGAAACAACCCAGGAAAGAAAAAAAAAGGGGGGGGGAGAAATGTTGTTTTCCTATGGTTTTTACCACACAAAAATGAAATGCAATTTTGACCTTCCTCTTTTCTTTTGTTTGTTTTTAGAAAGGGGCAGGCCAGATAACCTGGGGTTAAGTGACTTGCACAAGGTCACACGGCTAGTAAGTGTTAAGTGAATGAGGTCAAATTTGAACTCACATCCTCCTGACTCCAGGGCCTGTTCTCTATTCACTGTACCATTTAGCTGCCCCACCTCTACACCTATTCTTAAACAGACTTCTGAAAGAAATAGTTCTATAACTGTATTCTTTGTTTTGTTTTCATTTTTAATGAGAAATATTAAAAAAAAAAGTTCTGGGTTAAGCCCAAACACATGAGCTCTAATCCTAGTTTTGCCACTAACTAGTCAATGACTTTAAACAACTCAATGTCTGTTAATGGGCTTCAGGTTTTTTTATTATTCTTTTTACAATCTTTTTCTATTAAGGGATTAGATAAGTTCTATGCTAGTTTTAAAAGCATATGATAGAGTGATTCCACATGTAGAATTCTTTCAGAAAAAAACCAAGCAACGTAAACTGGAAAATCCAAGTAATAGTCTGATCCTCAGTTGATTACCTGGTTTATGTTGGGGTTTTTTTGTGTTTGTTTGTTTTGTTTCATTTTGACCAAGACAGAAATAAAGAGTGGAAAATAGAGAGGGAAGCAAGTTTGGGCAAAAGAGCTGATAGGAAAGGTTGATTAGAATATAGTTCATTTGAGAGCACATAATGATCTCATTATGATTCCCAGAGGGGGAGGAGAACTTAATTACTACAATAGTACATAGCCTTCCTTTAAGAAAGGTTCCCTGACATGTAAAATGGTATCAACAAAAATGATTGATTTCTTGGGGTTGGGGTCCACATTGGTTTCACTTAATTGTCATGAGCAAACCTGCCAGAATTAATAGTTTATCAAATTTTTCTATTATTTGAAACACAGCTGACTGGATCTTGAATCATTATTTCTCTGGTGTGCTGCTGTACAATATGGCACACCCCTTATATTTATTTTTTGTTTTAAACTAAATTTTATGTTTATTTTTAGTTTACATCATTCATTTCCACAAGATTTTGAGTTACAAATTTTCTCCCCATCTTTCCCCTAACCACCACTCCAAAACAGAAATCCCAGTGGATACTCCCTCACCCAATCTGCTCTCTCCTTTATCCTCCCCCAACCCTCCTCCCACTTTCCAGTAGGGCAAGTTAGATCTCCATACCCCATTGCTTATATATCTTATTTCCCAGTTGCATGTAAAGGATAATAATAATTATTATTATTTTTAAACATCAGATTTTACAGCTTTTAATTTCAGATTCTTTCCTTTCCTCCCTCTTCATCCACCCTTACTAGGAAGATAAGTAATTCAATATAGGTTGTGCATGTGTAGTTACGCAAAACATTTCCATAGTGGATATATTGTGAAAGACTGACTATACTTCCCTCTATCCTTTCCTGCCCCCACCCACTTGTTATATTCTCCACTTTGACCCTGTCCCTTTTCAAAAGTGAGTGTTTCTAACTAACCTCCTCCCCAACCTGCACTGCTCTCCATCATCCCCCCACTCATCCCTTTTCCCCCTACTATCCTGTAGGGCAAGATACCCAATTTAGTATGTATGTCAATCCCTCCCTAAACCAAATTTAATGAGAGTAAGACAGACCTATTCCCTTTTCCCTTCCTGTTCTTCCCCTCCATTGCAACAGTTATCCCTTTCCTCTTTTATATGACATTATTTACCCTATTTTATCTCTCCCTATCTCTTCCCACCTCCTAATTTTATTTTTTTAAATATCATCACTTCCTATTCAGTTGATCCTATGTACACATATACCATATATGTATTCATATGCACATATATCCCCTCGTATATAGACACATATATGTGTATGTATGTGTACACACACACACACACACACATATATATTATTTTTTTACGTTCCCTTCAAGAATCCTCATACTGAGAAAAGTTTCATAAGTTACAATTATCATTTTTGCATGTAGCTATGTAAATAGTTCAACTTTGATAAGTTCATTATGATTCCTTTTCCATATTTACCATCTCATGCTGTTTTCGCTTCTTGTATTTGAGTGTCAAATTTTCTACCCAACTTTTTTTTTTCATCAAGAATGCTTGAAAGTAGGGGGTGGAGCTAAGATGGCAGTGTAGGAGCAGCAAGGATTTGCAGCTCGCACATACCCACCTCAAATACCCATAAAATATGACTCTAAACAAGTTTTAGGGCTCCAAAACTCACAAAAATGCAGAAAACACAGCAGAGCCCCCACAGCAGGTGGGGCTCTCATCACAGCAGGCAGGGAGCCAAAACGAGCCTAGTCTGAAAATGCAGCCTGGCCCCGGGGTGGTCAGGAGGAGCTGCAGCTTGACTGTTGAGGAGAGTAGATCAGCAGCAGCTGTGGCAGTTTCCAGATTTATCAAGCCAGGGGAAATAAGGACTAAGTGAAAGGTCAGTGGAGTTGAGATAAATTTGGGAGAGAAAAGTTGTCTGGCCAAACTGCCCCCAGGGCAAGGAAGCAGCAGAAATGGTGGCCCTGCAGCAGCTTCCACCTGGCTGCTTCAGAGCTCCTGGGCCTGCAGAGTGCAGGGGCGGCAAGAGATTGTTCAGAGGCCAAGTGCTCTTGCGTTGAGTAGCCTGGATCCAGATAGTGGTCTTGGGGGGTAGTCCTGGGCTGCAGAAGCCCCATGCTCTGATAGCTGTGAAAACCTCAGCAATTTGAGGCAGAGCTTTCCCCTTTGGATGCAGAGTTCCACAGAGCTAAAAAGACAAACAATTCACTGGCAAAATCATCAGGAAAAGGAAGCAAAGTAAGAACAGCAACCAAACTCTAGAATCCTTATTTGGTGATAAAAAGGATCAAAACATGGAACAGGAGGAAGACAAAACAGTCAGAACTCCCACACCAAAGCTTCCAAGAAACATGAAGACTGCCTACAGGCCATAGCTCAGCTTAAAAAGGACTTTGAAAACCAAATAAGAGAAGTGGAGGAAACATTGGGAAGAGAAATGAGAATGATGTGAAAAAATCATGAAAAGAGAGTCAACAACCTGACTGAAGAAAATAACACCTTAAAAGGCAGACTAACTCAAATGGCAAAAGAGGCCCAAAAAGCCAATGAGGAGAAGCATGCCTTAAAAAGTTGAATTTACCAGATGGAGAAAGAATCTCAAAAGCATTCTGAAGAGAATAATTCCTTCAGAATTAGAGTGTAGCAAATGGAAGCAAATGATTTTATGAGAAATCATGATACTATTAAAAAGATCCAAACAAATGAAAAAATAGAAGACCATGTGAAATGTCTCCTTGAAAAAATCACTGACCTGGAAAATAGATTCAGGAGAGACAATTTAAAAATTATTGGACCATCTGAAAGGCATGGTCAAAAAAAGAACTTAGAAAGCATCCTTCAAGAAATTCTCAAGGAAAATTGCCCTGGTATTTTAGAACCAGAAGGTGAAATAGAATTTGAATGAATTCACCAATCACCCCTTGAAAATGATCCCCAAAAGAAAACTCCTAGAAATGTTATAACTAGGTTCTGGAATCCCTGATCAAGAAGAAAATATTTCAAGCTGCCAAGAGGAAGCAATTTGAATACTGTGGAAACACAATCAGGATAACCCAGGATCTGGCAGCTTCTACATTGAGGGATCAAAGGACCTGGAATATGATGTTCCAGAGATCAAGGGAGCTAGGATTAAAACCAAGAACCACCTACCCAGTAAAATTGAGTATAAAGTTTCAGGGGAAAATATGGTCATTCAGTGAGGTGGAAGACTTTAAAGTATTCTTGCTGAAAAAACCAGAACTGAACAGAAAATTTGCATTCAAAAACAAGAAGCATAAGAAGGTAAACTGGGAAAGAAATCATAAGGAATTTATCAGAGTTGATCTATTTATATTCCAAAATGGAAAAATGATAATAGTAACTTATGAAACTTTTCTCTGTATGAGGATAGGTGAAGGGACTATAAATGTGTGTGTGTGCATATATATATATATATATGTATATATTTACCTACATATACGTCTATATAGGAGGGTATATATGCGTATGAATACATATCTGAGTATATGTGTTTATGAGTTCATTGAAGGCACAGGATCAATTGAATAGGAAGTGATGAAACTTTAAAAAGTGAAATTCTGAGGTGGCAGAGGATTAGAATGAGAGGAAACAGGGAGAAACAGAATGGGGTTAATCATCCCTTATAGAAGAGGCTAGGAAAAACAGTTACAATGGCAGGCAAGAACAGGAAGGCAAAAGGTAAAGGCCCAACTTTACTCTCATTGAATTTGGCTTAGGGAAGGAATGATATAAACTCTGAACTGGGTATCTTGCCACACAGGAGAGTAGGGGGTATGGGGATGAAAAGTGGGATGATGGAGGGGAGGGAGGGTGGGGGGAGGGGTTGCTAGGAGTACACACTTCAGTAAAGGGATAGGCACAGGGTAGAGAATAGAACAAGGGAGGGGTGGGATAGGTAAGAGAGACATATAATCAGTCTCTCACAATATGTCCACTGTGGCAATGTCTTGCATAATTACACAATACAGCCTGCATTAAATTGCTTGTCCTTCCAGTTGGGGTGGATGTTGAGGGATGAAGGGAAAGATTTTAGAATTTAAAGTTCTATAATCAAATGTTAATATATCATTATTATGATTATGATTATGATTATTATTATTATTATTAACTACATGCAACTGGGAATTAAGATATACAGACACTGGGGTAGGGAGACCCATCCTGCCCTACCAGAAAGTTAGAGGGGTGATGGAGGAGGACATGGGAGAGAGCAGACTGGGGTAGAGTCTTTACAATGGGATCACCATTTTGGGGTTGTGCGTAGGGGAAAGACTGAGTGAAAATGTATAACTCAAAATCTTTTGGAAATGAATTATGTAAACAAGAAAATAATTAAAATAATTTTAAAAAGGAATGCTTGAATGTCCTCTATTCCATTGAATGATCATATTTTCCCCTGAAACATTATACTCAGTTTTGCTGGGTTGGTGATTCTTGGTTTTAATCCTAGCTCCATTGACATCTGGAATATCATATTCCAAGCCCTGCAATCCCTTAATGTAGAAGCTGCTAGATCCTATGTTGTCCTGATTCTGTTTCCACAATATTTGAATTTTTTCTTCTTGGCTGCTTCTCATATTTTCTCCTTGATCTGGGAAATCCAGAACCAGGCTAGAGGTGATTGGTGAATTATATCAAGTTCTATTGTGCTCTCTGCTTCTAAAAATATCAGGGCAATTTTCCTTGAGAATTTCTTGAAGGATTATTTCTAGGTTGTTTTTTTGATCATGACTTTCAGATAGTGCAATAATTTTTATTTTTATTTATTTATTTATTTATTTATTTTTTGCCTTTTCAAAAAAACTGTTTATTTATTTTTTTT
>JAQQSW010023750.1:0-10212 GCA_028646575.1 Pseudocheirus occidentalis
TGGGTATATAGGGTGGTTGTGTGGGAGCTGCAGGACCTTGCTGCTTCTATGCCACCATCTTGTCTCTGCCCCCTGAAATATACTTTTTAAAATTTACTTGAGTGGAGATTTGGTGTAGGCATGGAGCTGTGGGCAAATCCCTTAATTCTACTGACCTCAGTTTCCTCATCTGTTAAAAAGGAGAAAGAGGAGGAGGAAGAGGAGTGATGGTGGTGGCAGCTGGACAAGATGTCCTCTGTACTTCTGAATAGCTATGAACCTAGAACTAGAAAATACCCAAGGACCTGTCCAGATCTAATATAAGATATAATTCAGACATACATATTAGAGATGTTTCAAGGGTTTATTTAGTTGTTTATGCCAATTTGGAACAATGGAGTAATTATCAGAAGATACAGAATCTATTCCCAGATCCATCATTAATTAACTTTGTAATTAAGTAATTAAAGTTTCTATGTCCTAGGTTCTTCATCTGTAAAATGAAAGAGTTTGACAAATTGACTTGTAAAATCCATTTGATTTCTAAGACTCTATGTGTCTATTATTAGCATGGATAATCATCCACATCTGGGATTGTATGGTACTATCTTCTTGAATTTGAGTCAAAAACTTACTGAACATTAAAAGAAAAAGAAACTATAGGGGAGGCTAGGTGACACAGTGAATAGTGCACAGGCCCTGGAGTCAGGAGGATCTGAGTTCAAATCTGGCCTCAGACTTACTACTTACTTACTTACCTTATACTTACTAGCCCTGTGACCTTGGGCAAGTCACTTAACCCCAATTGCCCTGCATTCCCCCCTCTAAAAAGCAAAAAAGAAAAGAAAATAAAGAAACAATAGTATGGTTTTGGTTTTTTAACATTTTTCTTTTTATGAACCTGATTCTCTTCTCAACACAAAGGATTATGGGGATTTAATTAAACTCTAGCTCTAGAGAGAATAGAACCTAATGTGATTCATGGCATGAATTTCCTCACACTGACCACAAGCCTGTGCTAATTGTTTTAGCGCCATTCCAGAACAGGAAAAGAGACTTATACTCTTTCTGTTCCATATTCTCTCCTCCTAGAAGCAACATGACATAGTGTATAGAAGACCAGGAAGAACTGAATTAATATTTAGCCTGTGATATATTAGATATGCATCTGTGGGTCTCTTCACTTCTTGGTGTTGAAGGTCTTCTTTAAAATTATAATTTATGGATGAATTACTGATCTGTATTTGTGGATGAAGTTTTCACTCTGGCTTACCAGCAGGGCTAGACCTCAAACAAAACTTCTCTTCTCCATATAGCAGTTGTCTAGAGAGAGGGAAGATTAACCACAGCAACCGTAATATTGCTCCCCAGAAACTGAAGATCACATTTAAATTATACAGCTTAAAAAAATAATCATTATTTCCATAGTCTCCCAGAGGACTATAGAACAATGATGAACATAACAGAATTTCTTCACTTTGGGTAATATTCATAAAAAAATACACACACACACACACACACACACACACAGATATTGCTTAATGATATTGGAGCCTTGCTTTCCTCAAGTACTCAGGGAGAATTAGTATGAACAGGAAGGTTTCATTCTCAACATAAATGTTTCTGACTCAGATTAATTAAATAAAATACAACTAATAAAATACTAGATTAATAAAATATTATTTTAATAAAATGACTTTTAAAATCCAGTAGATTAATAAAATACATTACATTAATATAATACAATTAAAGTATAGCTCCACACTAATAGTAAAATACTGCATGGATGACTAGAAATACATTACAATCTCTCTACTGAAGGGAGAGATTATGTTTTTCATGAAATAATTCAGGCTTGTTTTTAAATCAGTACTACTGATTTCTTATAATGTAGTAATTCTTTAGTGCCTTGCAATGATTTTGGATGGGTAACCAATTTTTCTAAATGCATTTCTATTCAGAAAAAATAAAAGTGCAGTTGTTACTTGAATTTAATAAAATTATGAAATATTGAAATAGATCCTTGATTTTTTTTATATTTTAGTATCCCCTTTAATGATATAGATTGCAACCAATCTATTCTGCCAATTATATGTAACTTTTGACCGTGTTTTCCCAGAAGTGTAGCCAAAGGGGGTCTTGCACAACATGTTTCAGTCTTTCTTTACTTGCTTCTCCAGCTGTTTACCTGTCAGTCTTCATTCTTATATTCTCTTAATGTTATAAAATTCTTGATGATTTCCTTTATTACTATCCTTCTTCAGAGTTCCTTGTTTTTTATATCTTGCAGGCTGCTTCCAATTTATACTTTCCTCGCCATCCCATTCTTTTTAAGATTCCACTTTATGTTGGAAACTTTGATGTATCGTAACTGGTTGCCATATAGCAAAATTGGTAAAATGTTAGCCCTAAAAAGATGAGTTCTTTCTTTTATGAGAAGTTTGGCCTCAATAAAATAATTTTGAAATTTCCCCAAAGCAATTCAACCCACTCCTCCTATGCTTTAAATCAAGGTACAGCTTAATATCCATCTGCAGAGTCTGTCCCATTTATACATATTGTTGGTCGAACTCTATAGGGTACATATCCATTCAGGTGTGCATTAAAATAGGAGCAACAGAAATTCATCTATGTGGCCTTTCCTGCATAAGTGTGCATGCCAAAGTTATTTAATTGATTCTGAATCTATTTCAACATATGCTACAGTGTACAGGCTACTGATGCCATCAGCACAATATCATCCACAAACAGGAATATTTGAAGCCCCTCAGTATCCTCAAGGAATCAGTCCTTTACTTAGATCCCGCACTGTTATCCCCTTCTTCAGAACGACAACAGACTTTGTCAAATGTTGTTCACCTGTTCAGTCATATGTGATTCCTTATGATCCCATGGATCATAGAGACTGGAGGGGGAAGGGGTTCTTAGAAAGATAGTGGATGGGTTTGTCATTTACTTTTCCACTTCTCAAGCATACACCTCCCTATTTTATGCCTTTCATGATCTGTATTGTCAGAGGTCATGAACAGGGTTATTTATGTTATTACATCCCCCAAAGAACCTTAAGTGATCTTAATCAATATATGGGGCACATCTTCTGTGAAAGAATCTGTAAAATGGCATTTTATTCTACTGAATTAATATTTGGGGGAGGTGATTAAACAATAAACACAGTAGAATCCTACATTTTTCAGTTAAATATGAGATAGTACAGAGGAAGTCCATTGTTTAATATCACTTATAAAATCAGATGGAGGATTTCTGTGATTCATGTATAGATGACTCGATAAAGATTTTGTATGGATTGCAGAGTACTCACATAGGTCAGTAGTTGTTGATTTTCTCTGTTATCATTTTTATTTTAACATTGTGCAAATTGTTTCTACCACTATAGAATCTTCCCCTCTTTCAAATACCATGGATATCCATCCTTCAATGACTTTA
Organism: Pseudocheirus occidentalis; assembly: GCA_028646575.1. NCBI lineage: Eukaryota > Metazoa > Chordata > Mammalia > Diprotodontia > Pseudocheiridae > Pseudocheirus > Pseudocheirus occidentalis. The sequence continues at coordinate 3,424 of JAQQSW010023750.1, forward strand.
CAAATATATCACATCCAGATTTGATGTCTTCTTGCTCTTATCTAGTCACTTTCCCCTATTTTCTTCTCTTTAGTTATCTTTCTACTTCCTATATAAGCACTTGTGATATCAGGAACCAAGTGTGCTAATTCCAGTATTGTTGATGGGGAAACAAAACTCAATGAACAATTTTGTTGATTTTTTTTCTTTTTCTGATCATTTCCTTTTTTTCTTTGTAGCCTTCCTTGCTTTTCACCATCAATATTCTTGCAAAAAAAGAATGTAGGGCAAAACCAGTTTGAAAAGCCAAGTGAACAATCATTTCAAGACGAAAGCAAGAAAATTCTAGTTAAAATTTTAGTCTGTTGAGTAAAGTTGAAATAATTATAATTAGTTTTATATAAATGGAAAGGCATTTCTTGTTACCCAGACTCAGAAAACTGCTACAGGTGTGTATGTGTGTGTGTGTGTGTGTGTGTGTGTGTGTGTGAGAGAGAGAGAGAGAGAGAGAGAGAGACAGACAGACAGACAGACAGACAGATAGAGAGAAAGATCAAGACATCAATATCTAATCTACAATTATCTATGCCTAGATATATTGGTATCTAGAAAACTTTATATAAAATATATATAAATATTTTAATTTAGGATTGCAAGATATTTTTAGAGCCCTTAACAAATCCAAGAGATGAAGTAGAAGGGAATATGAGAACTACTTTTCCAACTTCCACATCGTTCTATAATCAAAGTTATTTCTCTTGGTTTTAATCATTACAAAACTTAGAACACTGCTCTAATTAGCTATTGTTATTTAGGATAATAGATTTAGAACTGGAAGAGATCTTAGAGAGTATCTAGCACAGTGTTTTTATCTTCCATATAATGAAACTAGGATAAAGAAAAGTTAAATGACTTACTGAAAGTTTTATAGGCAGCAGTTTAGGATTCAAACTCAGGTTTCTAGCTTCAAATCCATGTTTTTCATTGCACTCGATTTCTGTTCTACTTCTCTTAACTGTTGTTTTCTGTCTTTAGAGTTTATTAAATTTATTTAAATAGTAATACTTTTGATTAATTTAATAACTTATCTCCTGATTTATTTTTGTTTTTCAGATCAAGAACTACAGATGCATATTTGTCCTATAATTTTCTCCCTCCCATTAAAAGCCTTTTTATTCTTTTTTATTTTTCTTGTTTTTATTTTGGGTTAAATGGTCATTATGAATAAAAGAAGTCTCACAGTCTGTGTGACTGGAGAATAACACACATCTATCATTTCTACTTTCTAACAATGAATTTAATATTGACTCATTTCCACATGTAGAACTCTCAGATTTGCATTTTACTTTCTCCTCCAGGGTTTCGTTTCTGTTTTCCTAGTTCCTTCTATTAGTTAGTTTCATTTTGAGATTATTGTTATCATTAATGGTTCCCTATAGTCAGGCACAACCTCATTTCTATATGCAGATTTGTGTGTGATGACTGTTAATTTTCATTTAATTAATCTACTTCCAATTTAATGGGAACTACAATTTAAATTTTCAAGAATATATACTCTCCTTTATTCTATCCTCACATCCTTACCCAGATATTTCTATAGTTCCAAATAGCTTTATCATTAATGAAGATCAAGGAATTTCTTCTTTTTAATCATAGAAATTATATCTGGAAGGGACCTCCTCTTCTAACTATTTATTTGAAGCCTAGAAAGAGTACATGAAGCTCACAAATTCATATATATATATATAGGCAGTAGAAACAGAATTTCAGTCTATAGCAAATTATCTTCTATTATACTACAGTGCTTTTCTATAATGCTCATTGTCATGTCATAATTTCCATTAATTCAAGGAACACTGAAAATTAGAACCATAACTGTATGTCATATTTACCTAAGTGAAAAATAAATAAATTGGAGTTACATACTGAAAACAAGTTTATATTTCTTGCTTAGGTGCTTATAACTGTTACAATCAGTATTTATTATCTATGCTTCTTCCCCTACACATTATCAAGTTATGATTTTAAAGGAAGACACTCTGGTACAGTGGAGAGAGCCTTTCAGTTAGGAAGATATAGATTCAGACCTCACTATGACATACAATAGCTGTGTAAACATGGCATGTAAGGCACTTAACCTCTTAATGCCCCAGACCATAGGTTAGAGCTGTCTATTCACATGTTTTTTATTTAACATTTTTCAGAGACCCAGGGTTAAGGAACCCTTCTGTGGATGTTAGTATAACTAGATTATAGCAAAGCGTTTGGCAGAAATACTCTTACAATCCTTCTGAACAAGATGGCGAAATGGGAAACTGCAATTAAAAGCTTGGATATACACTAGTTGAAAATATTGCAGAATAATTTAGAACTGGTTGGAAGAAATGACCTCAAAAACAATGATTAATGGTATACAATCAACTTTAGTGGATATCTCTAGTGCAATGTCTTGGGATCTGTCTTTGTGCCTCTTATAGACATTATTCTCAGATAGATAGATAGATAGATAGATAGATAGATAGATAGATAGACAGATAGAGATATAGTTATGTGTGTGTGTGTATAGAGAAAGAGATAGAGAGAGAGATGTGTGTGTGTCTGTCCATTTGTGTATTATATATATGTATATATACAGGTGTCCCTCCTTAAGGGTCATAAAATACAATAGTCAAAGTTCTCCACTCGTGTGTGTGTGTGTGTGTGTGAGTATTCAATTCACATAAAGCAAAAATTTTGGTAACATAGTACAATGTAAAAGAATTTCCACACTCAGGAAGTTTTCCTCATTGATGAACTATATGACTAGACCTCTAGCTCACTCCTCGTGAAGATTCTGAAACAATATAAAACTTAAAAGATTTTTTGGTGGGGGAGGGTTAGAAAATTAAATATTTAGAATATTGTAAAGCCAAGCATGAGCAGCTTTCCAGAAGAATGCTACTGTGAACAGCTTTTAAGATTCTGATTACATAGTATAGTGAACACTCTATTTATTCAATAAGAAATAAGATCAAAACATTCACAGTAAATCAAGTTACAGCCTTCATAGTGTTACAACTTATCACAGATAATCAAAATACAGCATTTACAATAACTTATCACAGAAAATGGCCACATAGTTTTCACCATAATAGTCACACAGTTTTGAACAAAGTATAGTCATTTAGTCAATCAATCACTTAGTAAGTCAATCATTCAATCATTCTTAAGGAGGTCTGCCTTCTTAAGGGTCACAAAATACAATAGTCAAAGTTCTTCACTCATGGGGCACAGTAAGTTACAATATCAGTCACTACTCAGTACTCTCTTAAGGGGGAGTATAAAATACATAGGCCATCCACCCCTCAGTCACAAATAAATTACAGTCTTCTTAGTACACAGTATCCCAGTAAAATCTTCTTTCATCTTGACTCAGGGTGGTCTCTCAGATACCCTGGATCCCCTTCCAGGGTCCCAGCTCCCACTTGGATTCAACAATCACCTGGGTTCAAAGGGAGATAGCTCCCAGTTCCTTGTCCAGCTCTTAATGCTGTTTCTGTTCCATGATTAAGCTCACAATGTCCAGTCCCCCTTTCAATCCTTCATAGTCTCTATTCCTGGGATGTCAAGGCCACAAATAAATTCATGCAAATTACCAGTATCACTATTATGCTTCCTCAGTCTTTGGCAGCTCCCAGGAGAAGCTGGTAGTTCCCCAACAGATACTCCAGCTGGTTACCAAAATCAAAATCATTCTCTCCAGCCTGGGTGTTTCCTCTTCAGCCTCCTTGGCAGCAGCTGCTTCTGCCTCCATGAAGCTTATCCCAAGAGATCTCTCTCTGGGGCTTTTCCTTATATACAGTATTGCTCCTCCCTTTTCAACCCCTTCCTGTTATGTCAGCAACAGGAGTTCATACCCTCTGTTTCTTTAACAGAGGCTTAATTTGAACTAGGTTCTAAGTACCTCTTAGCTTTCCAATACAAAGGGATCTTTAAATTTCATTACCGTTACAAATATGTTCTTTCAGTTTTAACCACATTTTATCTTAGAACTCTATATTACATAAATATAGAAATAAGGATTTAAGTTTGCTAAAAATAGTTTAGAAACATTGAGTTATCATCAGAAACAGCTGATGTACTTTGAAAATTCCTACTAATTAGGCATGCATATGAAATCAAAACAATCATCTTATAATCATTAACTGAGTTGGAAGAATTTCATAAAACTCTAACCAACTCCTTCATTTCACAAATGAAAATAAGTAAGGCATAAAGACATTCATGACATGAACAATTCATGTATCTAATCAGTAGTAGATTGGGGATAAATTATTTCAATTTGATTCAACAAGCATTTATTGAGTGCCTATTATGTGCAAAGCATTGGGCACATATGGGATTATATTATATTAGTATGAGCAGACCATAGCATATTCCGAGATAAATAAGCATTACATAATTGAGAGAGAGAGAGAGAGAGAGAGAGAGAGAGAGAGAGAGAGAGAATAATGATTAGAGAGATAGAGACTTCTGAGAATATGGCACTTGAATTGGGCCTTAAAGGAAGCTTAGGATTTTTAGATGTAGAGTGATGAGGTGGTGGATTCCAGGTAGTATGCCTCCCCTTCTGATGTCCTTTTCTCTTTATTCTCTATTTATTTTCAAATCCTCCTACCACAGGATGTGCAATAGAACAAGCAACTCTTTACTAGGACACTTCAGAAACAGATGATCTAGGGAATCCAAGAGATTACTAAATCACTAAATTGTTTATCATTTGAAACTCAGAAGGAAATTATTTCAACTCACACCTAAATCTTTTCACTCTGAGTATAAATGCAATTACACACCTTTTATTATAGTCTAACTGGAGGGCTGGTGAATAATCTCAGCATGGTTGAGCAGCAAATGTTCAAGGATAATTGCATCTGAAGCCTAAGGTGGTTGATATGAATGTTGAAGGTTCTATGTGGAAGATTAATTTGTACTTAGTTTATATTTTGCCTGAGAAATTTGGTCATTGTTTTTTTTTGGTTTACTCTTGACAGGCATTTAAACTTAAATCATGAATTATTTTGCCATGTTTTTATGAGTAACATGTTACCTCTAATAATCTTTAATGTTCAATAATTTTATATGCTAGGAAATCATTTAATAAAGAGGCTGAAAAACCTGATATTGTATATGATCGGATTTAAGAGGAAAACATAATTTTCTTAGGGTTCAGACTCATTCAATTATTCCAGAGGGTCTATTCCAAATATATAATTAGACCATTGGAAGCTCTGTGCTTCCTCTGAAGAGTGAAGGAGTGCCTCTTACCATGGAACAGCATGTTCTCTGCTTGATTTAAAGAGTGTACTGAGTTGACAGGTTCCAAAGGGAAGCCATTCCAATTTTTTGGCTGCAAGGATGACTGTGATGTAGAATTTTATACTATATGTGCACACGAGTGAGAAAAATCAATGTGAAGTCAGGTAGAAAAGGGAAAGATTGGTTTTTAAAAATGGAGATACTCAGGGCTACAAAACTCCAGTTAGGAAAAATAATGCCACTAATTTATATTATCATTTCTGAGTCAAATGAAAAATACTTTAAGGAAAATCAGCTGGATTTATTCCAAATGCATTGAAAATGTGAAAGTTATTACCAGATTCTAAACCCCATGAAGACAGGAATTATGGTGAGTCTATTTCTCATCTTTATTCATTACCATTAGTGAAGTAAATAGCATAAGACCGAATTCTCAGAAGTGAGGAAAATCTATCTGCAATTACAGTGAAGAATTAAAGTGATTTTGGCTATGATCTTTCTCACTACCAAAATATTGTAAATAGTTATCAATTTTTTTGTTTTCGTATTTATTTCATTGATAATAAGTTGCGTGTCCAGTGACTATAGAATTTATGAATCTTAGGACATTATGAAATTGTGTGTGCATGTGTGTGTGTGTGTGTGTGTGCATGAGAGAGAGACAGAGAAACAGAGACAGAGAGATGAGTAACTAAAATGGTAAATAGATTTCTACAATTTCTTAAATACATGATATTTAAAGAAATGGAGCTGGGGCCCTGAGTGCAGTTGTAAGACATTGAAATTTTGTAAACTAAAGAGAAAATATATAAGCATATTCCTGAATCAAATGGGAATATACCAATTAGTAAGCTGAAGAGTAACTTTTTTATTTCTACTTTTTTGCTTTTTGGAGGGGGAAGGGCAGGGCATTTGGGGTTAGGTGACTTGCCCAAGGTCACACAGCTAGTTGAAGGGTAACTTTCCAATGAGACTGATGACCCTGTTACACATTGCATCAGACCTCCTAATGCTGATTACATTAAGAATAGTAATAATACCAGTTTGGTTAGGCTAAAAATAAATGAAAGGGAATAGTGTATAATGAGTGTGGAAAGGTAGGTTGCAGCCTTTGCAAAGGGGTTTAAATGTCAAACAGAAGAGTTTGCATTTTATGCTAGATTAAACAGAGAACTATTATAATTTGCTGAGCACCTAGTTATCCACAATAATCAGTTGTTTCTTCATGTTTAGCATCCAGGAAGCCTCAGGGCTTAGGAGTAGAGTCATATTCTTTACAGTAAAAAATATATATATATTTATTATTGTTTTGTTTTGTTGACAGAGAGTTTAAATTCACTCATTCCACAACTACAAAGAATTATATTAGATGTGGAAGAGAATTTATGGATCATGTAGTCCAACTCTTTGATATGACAATTAAGTAAATTGAGACTTCAGGGGGATTAACTTCCCCAAAACCAAGGAGGAATGAAGAGTTATCAAATTCTTACTGAAACTGAGGATGAGCTAAAG
>JAQQSW010023751.1:0-10212 GCA_028646575.1 Pseudocheirus occidentalis
AAAAAAAACACATATGGGTTATAAGGAAAGATAGACTTGGGAAGATGGGTCTCATCAAAGATACATTTAAAAATCTGATGTGACAAATGTATGGTTTCATGATAAAGAAATAAAGAACACGTGTTGAAATCTTGTGAACTCAGTGCCGAATAGTATGAAGCAACCGATTGAAACAAAAGGACATCTTGCATATTAAGCCTTTTTTAAAGATATAAAAGACTGTAAAATATGTTTTGTAAGTCAATAAATTCATTTTCCTTTGTCCTGGTTAATTTGTACATGACAGTGAGTGGAACTCAATAAGTATTTGTTGAGTTAATGAATACAGAACTCCAAAGGTCATTTAAAAAATAATTCTACTGTTCAATAAACACTTTGTAAGTGACTACTTAATAGAACAGAGCCTTACATTAGGCACTGGGAAAGACACAAAGCTTATATATGGCACAAAGATAAGATGTGAAGTTTATATACATTACAAAGATTTCATAAGACAGCATCTTTGCCCTCATGAAGCTTATGGTCTAATAGTCCAATAAAATAGAAGCAAAGGTAACTATGATTTGCAAAATACATTATGATTCTCTCTACCTTACGCAGCATGACATAGTGGGTGGAGTGGTGGAAAACTTGGACTCAAATCCGGCTCATACTATATGACCATGACCAAATTGCTTGCCCTCTCAGGGTCTGATTTTCCGCTGGTAAAATGGGAATACTTGTATGATCTACTTCTCATAGTAGGATGTATGGGGTATTCAGTGCTTGCTGAGCCCTTTTCAGGGCTGTTCATCCACCTTTGGTGTCTACCTATCACCCAACTCTGACCTGTGACTCTAAGAAGATGCACAACAACCACACCCTGGTAAAAATCACCTCAGCAGATGGGCTAAGGTAGGTAACTAATTAACGTAGGTAACTGATGGGCCTCAAACTCATCAGTGATTTAGTGGGATGTCTACCCCAAGCATGTGAAGAATTCCCTTGAAGGAATGGGCAGATCAGAACAATTTGTTACAACAGCCATGAAGGTGGCTGAAGTACGCATTGTAGAGTGCTTAGAGCTTGGTCAGGCGTCAAGGACCCTGAGGTCATCCATTGCATCCTGGGCCATCACCAGTCGTCTTGACTTTTGGCTTGCCACTTGGCTTCAGTGACTCTGGAAGAGAGTGAGGCTGATAACTTTGTGCAACTCTGCACAATTCACGTAGGAGTCATGACATCACCCTGGGTGGGTCCTCTTTGAAAACCAAGGATGAACAACAACACCTTCATATAGATGCCTCAAAGGCTTAAATAAGATAATATATATACAATGCTGGGCAAAAATTAAGCCCTACATAAATGCCAGTTATTATTTAATGCTACTCTTGCTCCCATGTAACTTAAAAAAAAGATTTATTTGTATCTTTTTTTATACCAGTAATTTCTGAATATGCCTCGGACGCTAAATTTTTCCTTGTAACAAAGAAAATATGTTAAGTAAAACCAACTATCTCAGAAATCATGTGTGTCCCAGTATGTGTAATATTCCATACCTACCTTTCTGTAGAGATAGCTACGTGGTACAGTGGATATATCCCTGGACCTGAAATAAGGAAAATTTGTTTTCAAACCTGGCCTTAGATACTATGTGACCTTGGGCAAGTCACTTAACTTCAGTTTCCTCGGCTGTAAAATGGGGGTGATAGCACCCTCTTCACAGAGTTGTTATGCGGATCAAATAAGATAGTAATATTTTAAAGCATTTGGCACAGTTCCTGGCATGTAGTAGGTCTTATGTAAATGCTAGGTATCATTATTATTATTAACAATGACAATAATAAAAGGAAGGACCTATATTTCTTAGGGTGTTTTTAAAACCACCTTTTCCTAGCCCACCAGGCCCATAAATGGTGCTTATAATGACTGCTGAAGATGTCAATCATTCACCAAGTAAATATTAAGTTCAGAAAGGAAGTATCAAAACACATATCAGGGCAGGACCACTGCCTGGAGACTGCGGGAGCACATTCAGTATGGCGCGGGGCCCAACTCTGAAGGGAATCAGGATGCCACTGTGTATGTGGGGGGCCTGGAGGAGAAGGTCTGCCAGCCGCTGCTGTGGGAGCTCTTTCTGCAGGCTGGGCCCGTGATCAACACTCACATGCCCAAGGACAGAGTCACAGGGCAGCACCAAGGCTATGGGTTCTGGAATTCCTGAGTGAGGAGGATGCCGACTATGACATTAAGATCATGAACGTGATCAAACTGTACAGGAAGCCAATACAGTGAACAAGGCATCTGCTCACAACAAGAACCTGGACGTGGGGGCCAACATCTTCATAGGGAACCTGGACCCTGAGATAGACAAGAAGCTGTTCTAGGACACCTTCAGGGCCTTTAGGGTCATTTTGCAGACTCCCAAGATCATGCGGGACCCTGACACAGGCAACTCCAAGGGCTATGCCTTTATCAATTTTGCTTCTTTCAATGCCTCTGACGCAGCAATTGAAGCCATGAACTGGCAGTATCTGTGTAATTGGCCCATCGCAGTATTTTAAGCCTTCAAGAAGGACTCTAAGTGGGAACGCCACGGTTCTGCCGCCAAGAGGCTTCTGGCAGCGCAGAACCCCCTCAGGAAGATGGGCTGCATCAGCTGTTTGCAGATGCCCCACTCCCACCCTCTGCCCCCAATCCCGTGGTGTCCTCTTTGGGATCTGGGCTTCCTCCACCAGGTATGCCCCCACCAAGTTCATTCCCACCTCCAGTATCACCTCCTGGAGCCCTTCCTCCAGGAATACCTCCAGCAATGCCTCCCCCACCTATGCCTCCTGGGATTTCAGCTGGAACCCCTGGGGCAGGACATCCTGGACTTGGCCATTCACATCCTCATCCATTCCCACCAGGCGGGATGCCTCATCCTAGTATGTCTCAGATGCAGCTTGCCCACCATGGCCCCCACGGCTTGGGACACCCCCACGCAGGACCCCCAGGCTCAGGGGGACAGCCTCCTCCATGACCACCACCAGGAATGCCCCATCCTGGCCCCTCTCCGATGGGAATGCCAACCTGAGGACCCCCTTTTGGATTTCCCATGGGTCACCCAGGCCCCATGCCTCCCCACGGTATGCGAGGACCTCCTCTGTTAATTCCCCCCCACCCACCCACGGATACAGCGGTCCACCTAGACCTCCACTCTATGGCTGCCAAAGAGGACCCCCTTCTTCCACCCTGACCCTCCTCCGTCCACCAGTACCCCCCACCCGGGGTCCACTTTGGGGTCCTCTTCCTCAGTAGAGCCAAATTTCTCTATGATCTGTTGCACTCCTCTGAGGCTCTTCCTGTGTTTTGGACCAGTCAGAGGAATTGTTGTCCCCTGGGCCTGGGGCACCCCTTTCTTCCTCAAATTTGTCCTTATTTTCCAGTGTGATTTTTTTCCCCCACTGGACTTTTTTTCCTATGTTCGGCTCCACTTCTTCCCCAAGTATTGACAGTGAATAAAGCTGGATCCCTTGTTAAAAACAAAAACAAAAAACAACAACAACAAAAAACACATATCAGCCAGTTGGCTGATCATTGACAAATGTTATAGCCTATTGATTGATATTAGCTGAGATGTAGACACTATTTTTATTTATTTCTCTTCATATGGAAAAGGCACAAACCAATAAATATAAGCTGTTTCTATGATCCCTTGTTCAAGGCATGAAATCTTCCTGCCAGTAGTTTGGTTTGCAAGAATGAATATACAATTTCTGATGTGTTTCCTGCATCCTGCATCCCCACAGCAAGGACTGAAAAGTCCCTTTCTAGATATCTACCAGTTGCTATTTGTATTCTAAATTATTTATTTGGGTTTATAGAGACTTCTTGTGCCTTTGGTGGGGGAGAGAATAATCTAATGTCCTATCATTCTTATTACATGAACATACATACTAACACAAATTTTGTCTGATTAGATGTAAATGTTTTGCTTAAATCATTTTAAGAAAAATGATTTTCTGTTGACCAGAAAGTAAGGTCTTCTAGATTTTATCTCTCCAGACAGCCATTAGCAGTGAGAGATAAGCCAAAAAAAAAATCCCTGTAAACATTTGAATTTCACACCCTTATTCCCCTAAATCCCACTGAGATTGGACAGATGGGAGCATCACAGCTGTTCTGCAGATTGGCTGCCAAATGGAATGTCCAGATTGAAGCAGAGAATGACAAGGTGCTGTTTGATACGCAGAAGAAGGATACCATCTCCCTCAACCCCTGGCTTGTGTCTGGTAACCTTTCCACCATTCACAGATTGTGACACAGGCAATGTAAGTATGTCATAAGATCTAGAGCTTTGGGATGGGGTTGGGGGAACCTTAGTGGTCACCCATATAGGTAGTAAAAGTAAAAGCAGATTTGGGATTCAAATCCAGATCCTCTAGCTCCAAAATGAAGGCTCTCTACACTGCCTCTTGGTGGTCCCATGGCTCCTCAGAGTTGACTAGAAGAAGAAAACTGGTCATCATTCTTGTTAAGGAATGGAAAGTTGATGGATGTTGTTTGTGCCCATGGTCTCCCTTCTTGGATTACAGTTTGTCTTCATTTTTCTCCCCTATGCTTGGCTTTGAAATTTAAAAAAAATTTTTAATGGATTTAATCCAGTTCCTGCCTTTGAGGCAATGTGGTTCTGAACCATTTTTGTTTTTAAAGAGGGAGGGAAACTGAAATTGAATTAAGTCCTTTGATGTGAACTTTAGGGTGTTTTGTATATCTTTTCCTTTTATTTACCAAGCTCTTTGACTTAACCTGAAAGCTGAGCTGGATCAGTCCATGCACACTAAGAAAACAAATTCTCACAGTAGGTGGGGTTGCCTGCAGGAGTGGAAGATTCCTTTGGCTTTATCTGACACTAACAGACTCTCTGGGGCAATAGTAAGTTCAGAGGTTCCTGGGGAGAGAACCATTATAGGAGGATTTCGTTGTAATCTTCCAGGGGACTGAATTGCTAGAGCCCTATGTTCCCTTCTAATGAATGAATTTGTGAATTTGGGCGAAGAGAAGGCAGAGAAAACATGCATTTTTGCCTTTCTGCGTTTACGGTGGTGGCATTGAGCCACAACCTTAAATAATTTCAACACACGTTTATTATATGCCCACTATGTTTGAGCCATTGTACTAGGTAGGAGGAGGCTACAATGCTAAGATATGTTCCTTACCATTATGCAAACTTCAGATTTGGTAGGAGGAGATAAGACTCACTTAAGCAGTTTTGTGATCTCATCATGTGGGAGAGCTGCCTCTCTTGAAACAGATAACAGCCCCTCCACGCCTTCTTATCATCTGTGATTCTTTTCTTAAATCTTCCATAGAAGACCTACCATGAAGCATTGGATTCCTTCCTATGTTGGTATTTGTTTGTTTTCATGTTTAACTTTCTTGAGGTGCCAGTGTTCCTCCAAGACTACCCATCTTCAATCTTTTATTCTTGTGGCATTACCAATTCACCTGATTTCCCACAATACATGCATTTGATGATGTCTTTACTCCAGTACTCACCCACAAGTTATCATTGACTGGTAACGTACTGCACCCTATTTCAACAGCCATGGGGTTTGCCATTGTCCTTTGGGTTACTAGGAACTCTGACTCTTTTGAAATGGTGGTATTCCATGATTCTCCATTATATTCAAACACCACTGGGATATTGTCGGTGTTAGAAAGATGGGCTTTTGTGGCAGTGAGCTTTTGGGGATCAGAAACACACTATACAATTTTCTACATCTGGGAACCTCCATTATAGAGGGCTCCCTGGCCAATCCTCTTCTCCCCACCCTATTCCTGTCTTCTGACTTCAAAACCATTCCTCTTTTCTTCTCACTCTACTTTTAACTCCCTTTTATGTATCATTGTTTCCTTCCTTCCTCCCTTTCTCCCTCTAGCCTTTTCTTTTCTTCCTTCTTTCTTTCCTTTCTTTTTCTTCCTTTTCCTTACTTTCTTCTTTCTTTCCATCCTTCCTTCTTTTTTCCTTCCTTCCTCCAATATCTTCCTAATCAATTTTGGGGCCAGTTAAATGTCCATCTTGCAGCACTTATTCAGGATATGTTCTGATGGTCTAGCATAGTGCTTGGCACTTACCTGCTTGATTAATGTTTATTCATTCATTGATTAAATGTAATGGAGTTCCTTTCAAGTTATAGGTAATAAGACGAATAATGTGCTTTTCATCCACTTTTTTTTTCCGTTGTGGATGGTTAGGCTATTCTCTTTGGAAATGATATAGATTTCACTAAAAAGGTTGTGTGATGTTCAAAGACATAGGGTTCAGCCTGTGAAAAGACATGGAGATTGAAGATGGAATGCTGAGTGCGTACAAAATGAATCCCATCATTGACAAGAATCTCCAAATGGTCTATTTAGAGATGGAATAGAACCAATCACAGCAAGTCTTAGAAAAAAGTATCTCTTCTGGATGTTCTTCCTGCTGTTTTTGTCTTCTATCTGATTTCTCCATTTAAAGAGCAGAAGGAGATCCCCCCTCCCATCATATTACATTAATCTGAAAGAGATAAAAAAAATTAAAATAACTGATTAGGAAGAGTCATGACAATGGTACTTGTCTCAAAGGGTGGCCTATATCTTCACAGGATCATGGAAATAAAGATTTTGAACTGTAATGGACTTTTGAGATCATGGAATCTAACCCTTCCATTTCACTGAGGACAGAAAGGTTATATATGCTGATTATGTTTCTGACCCATTGTCAGTAGTTCAGTACACAAGTCAATAATTCAATACACAATATTGAATTATTTTTTTCCCCAGAAGTATGTTGGATTTGCATTGATTCAGTTTTGTTCCCTTATGCAAAGCCCCTTATAACCTATACATTTGTGAAATTGCTATGGATTGCTGGGGGAGAGAAGGGAAGAGGGAGAAAGAGAATGGTATAGGAGCCTGTCATCAGCTCTATAGACTCTGCAGAGTTTGAGCTGAAGTGAAATTGAGACACTGATTTACTTCATCTCCCTCATTTCACAGGGAAGAAAACTGGGGCCTGGTATAGTTAAGTACCCTACTCAAGGTTACACTGAATGGCAGAATCTGGATCTGAACCTGGGTCCTCCTAACTCCAGATGTAGGATGGTTCCATGATACCACAGTAGGAGAAAGAATCAAATATTTCATGTGAACTGAACCTCAGACTTGTCCTTATTAACATGTGTTCTACCTATTGGGCTAATCAGTCACAGACGAAAAAAAATAAATTAGTTCACTAGTTTATTTATTTTGCTTTGAACTGACTAGGTTCTCTTGCATCCTGTCCTATCAGTCATGTCAGGGACAGCTGTCATGCCATTTACGCTGCCAAGGTCACTGAGGACAAAAGTTGAGTGTGTGCTGGGAGGCTACACATAAGTGGACTTTGTTTCTTGCTGATTTAAAAAAAAACAGTTCATCTACAGTATGCTTTGTATAGGTTTGGTTTTCCTAGATAAAAATCCCTTTTTTTGTTTGCTTAATTGGAGGCTGTTTTCCCCTGGCTTCTTACTAAACACAAACTTTATGAGAAAGCTCAGGTTTCAAAGGATTTCAAACTGGAAAGATCTTAGAGGTCTCAGTTCCCTCACTTTACAGATGAGGAAGCTGAAGTCCAGGGAGAAGAGAAGAAAGAATTTCTCAAAGACACACAGGTAGTAAGGAGCGTGCCTATGATTCAAGCTTCTGACTCTGAATCCAATGGGCTTTCCACTACATCCTAATACCTGCCACATAAGCAAATTTTCCATTTTTCAGATGAGTCAGGACACACATATAAATTCCTAACATATTCTGACATTTAACTTTCTATTTCATTTCTATTTTTCTTTCTTTTCCTCCTTTCTTTCTTCTCTCCCTCCCTCTTTCTCTCCTTCCTTCACTTTTTCCCTCCTCACTGAAGGGCTGTTAGTCTAGTTCTTTGGGATGGAAAGGACTATAAAGATTGTCTATTTCAACCTTCTCATTTTGGAAAAAAAAAGCTGGGGAAACTGGGTGGCACAGTAGACAGAACAGAGGACCTATGGTTAGAAAGAATTGTATTCAAATCCAGTCTCAGACAATTATTAGCTGTGGGACTCTGGGTGAGTTACTTAACCTCTGCCTACCTCAGTATTATTATTCTGTAAAATGGAAATAATAATAGCACTTACCTCCAAGGGTTGTCAACAGAATCAAATGAGATAATGCTGGGAAAGTGCTTAAAATGAGGGGCATATAAATTTAAGTAACGTTAACTGGGCCCTCACTGCTGCTAGGCAATCCTTATATGTCTCCCTTATTTACTCATGTTCCCGCTCTCTGCAGGGGTTCTTTTCAGCCTTTTCATCCCTCCTCAAACCTCCCATGGCTCCCTGTCTCCCCATCCTCTTAGCTGAGAACCCTGCTTTGTATTTTACAGAAAAAAGGTGAAGACCATTTGCTACGAGCCCCTTCTCCTCCCCTCGTCCCCATCTCCTATCACTCAGATGCCTTCTGCCTCTTAATCCTCCTTCACCTCTCTCACATGAAGAAAGTCTCTTTCAGATCTAAAGTTCTAGGAATTTCCTGTGGTGACATATGAGAGGACACCAAGGAGAATGAACTAATAAGGCATTTATTAAACACTTACTGTCACAGAGCACTGGGGATAAAAATAAAAAGTAAGACACTCAGTCCCTACCTTAGAGAAGCTCATCTTTTCATGGAGGAGACAATACACATAGAGTTACACAGGAAAGGCAGCAACAACTGGCTGGCCATGCATGTTCCCATGTAGGTAGACATGAATGGGTTGTGTTCCGCATCACTGAAGAAGTATCTCACCTTGATGATGTGACATATTAAAGACAGCTAGGGGGGCGGCTAGGTGGTGCAGTGAATAGAGCAGCGACCCTGGAATCAGGAGGATATGAGTTCAAATCCGGCCTCAGACACTTGACACAAAAACTAGCCATGTGACTTTGGGCAAGTCACTTTACCCCAATTGCCCTCCAAAAAAGCAAAAAAACAAAAACAAAACTTAAATAAAGAAAAAAAAGAATAAAAAAAAAAAGACAGCTAGGTAGCATGGTGGGGAAAGCCCCAGACTTGGAATCAGAAAGACCTGTGTTCAAATCTGACCTTAGACACTTACTAGTTGTGTGACAAAGGGCAAATCATTTAACCTCTTGATCCGTGTTGATTTTCTCATCTATAAAATGGGAATAATAATGTCACCTACCCCACAGAGTTGTTCAGGGACAAAATGAGACAATATATGTCAAATGCTTTGCAAGTCTTAAAGCATTCTATAATTTTATGGTTTATAATTCTATAATTTTATATATTTATGGTATTGGGAAGTTTCTTACAGGATGATTCCCCAGTTTTTTCACTCTGAGGGTGAATAACATATTCTATTTTATCAGCATTTGATTCATAAGTAGTGCTGACAGAAATCAGTGGACTCTTTTACAAAAAAATAGAAAAATATCTTTAAAAAAAAGGTTCAACCAGTCCAATGTGTCATATTGATGCTGGTTGGAATGTTCATTCCAGAAGGTGCAAGATGGCCATCTAAGGACCTGTTGGTTTAAAATATGAATTAGAAATAAAAAATCTATGTCAAGAGGAGAAAAGTCTGAACAAACTACTTAACCTTGTGTCCTCAACATCAAAGGCAACATTATTTCCAAGTCACTCAAATTCGAGAAATCCTTTCCATTAGCATATAAAATTTATAAAGACATGTGTAAAAGTGTGAACTCTATGAATATTTTTAAGTGGATGTTTGCCAGGAGTAATGGTAATCAATTTATTGGATATTTAGGGCTAAGTGGATAGGATACTTAGGGCTAAGTAGATCAAATACTTAGGGCTAAATAGATCAGATACATAGGGCTAAGTAGCACCTAGTAACTTAGGGCTAAGTATAGAACTCTGTCCATTGATGAAAAGGTGTGAATTCCCCTGTTGACTTGGAAGAATGCTATTGGCAGAGACACTCCCCTGTTTACTTGGGAGAAGGCCAGTGCTTATAAGGAAGAATTTTACAGAGACAGGACAGATTTTGGATTTGGCTCCTCCATGAAGCTGACTGAAGACATGAACAGGATGGGACTTTGTTTGTTGGTGGCCTGGCTGATCCTTGAGTTCCAGGCAAGAGAAGTCCTGAAGGGTTTGAGGTGTGCTGAACCTTGTGAACTTCAGTGTGTGCTGGGGATTGCCCTGAGGACTGGACAAGGACCTGGG
>JAQQSW010023752.1:0-10212 GCA_028646575.1 Pseudocheirus occidentalis
TTATTATTATTATTATTATTATTATATTTTTTACAAAAGTGAGTGTGCTCACAGTAGCTTCCTGAAGATTGGGCAGGACAGGGTGGGGATGGTCGAGCTCTAGCAAGGATGGGTCAGTGTGTGGTGCTGGGGGCCTGAGATTAATATGGTGCTCAAACCCACAGGGGGTTCTATGAGACAGCTGGACTGGAGGGCTTTAAGGGGATCCTGGAAGCCAAAGCGACAGAGCCAAAGGCACTGGAAAGTGACCATCACTTGGAAAGCCCCAGTCTGGTTAGCCCCCTGATGGAAGTAGCTCAAGCAAGCTGGAAGCAGATGCCTATTTCAGATGGAGCTGCTTTGTAAATAAGCATATGGCACTTCATGCATTTTATCCAAACAAAACACTCTAAGGCAGCCTGTTTTCCTATGTCCTTTTACCTTCTGCTGCTCCCTTGCCCTCCCCTGCACCTCCCCTCCCAACTCAAAATAACCCTTTCATTGTCTTTGTCACCACCACTCCCAAGTCAGCACACATGAATTGAACACCTTCTATTTACCAGGCACTCTTCCAAGTTCTGGGGTTACAGAGGAAGGCAAAAGACAACTCTGTCCTCAAGAAACTCATAGTTTTGATGGGAAAGGCAACATGCAGATGAGAGACAGATAGAGACAGAAACAGAGAAAGAGAGAGACAGAGAGAGAGAGACAGACATAGAGAGAGAGACAGAGAAAGAGAGAGAGAATCTCAGAGGGGAGGTCATTTCCCCCCCTACCACACTCCATATTAATGTCAGCATGGTCTATATTCCAAGCATCTGATCACCTAGACCTTTCATCCCAGGGTGGACCTTAATGTGCTATGTGACCTTGAACAAGTCCTTCTCTTCTCTGGGCTTCAGTCCCCTCATCTATAAAGTTAAGGTGTTCATGGGCTCATCCGTTCCTGTACAAAGGTGCCTTAAAGGTTATCTCCTTTTATTTTTCCTGGTGATACTTATGCAGATTGGGAAATGATCTTGCCCACAGTGATATAGGTAACTGGGAGTTGGAGTCCAATTCCAATGTCCTTTCCATTATATTAATTTTATAGGATCATGGAATTTTGGAGTTAGAGGAACCTTTTGATAGCATCTAGTCTTAGCTCTTCATTTTTATAGACCCAGAGAGGGCAATGACTCAGCCAAAGTCACTCAGCTAGGGCAGCAGAAGCAGAATTTAAACTGCTTGTCAGCACATTTTTCCTTTTCCCACTCTTCTGCTTCCCCCCTTCTCTCTTTCTCCCCTTCTCCCTCACTCTTGTAGTATTTATTCAGCTGGTTGCTGTTTAAAGATGCCTGGCTTTCTGTAACTTAGGTTTCTGTCCTTGGCTCAGTTATCCTCACAGCCTTGGTGTTCGGCTTGTTTTTTTAACCTTGGACATCAGCACAGCTGCTTTGTACATTTTTCATTACTCCTCCAAGGGCTGGAAGGTTGGTCTCAAACAAGGAGAAGATATTTATGGAGCATCTGCTAGGTGCTAGATATAAAGTTTTGTGTGTCCTTGCACCCATGATTCAGATGAGAGCACTGAGGGCTGGGGAGGTCTAAGTGACATTGGCCGGGTTAGAGAGAGAGAAAGTTGGTCATGAGACAAATGAGCAGGTGCTTCCCCAATCTGGTCTTTTCCTTCCCCTCCCTCTGAACCTTAGTCCTTCTATAACTCATAGTTGATAGGCTAGTAAATGTTTAACAACCAGCCCTCCTCCCAAAAATGTAGGCAGGTACCACTCTCTCAAATTTATCAGCCTTATCAACATTTCTCCATCACTTTGTTATGTGAAGACAATTAGCAAGGCAATAGAACATTTCCTGATTTGTAGCATTTGCTGATTTTTCAAGATGTAAATGCTCACACTGAAAACTTAACAATTAGTTTTTCTGGTGAAATTGGCGTTAGCATGTATCTCCATCTATTTACCTTCTGATCCTTCCCTAAATTCTCCCTACATTCACTCCTGATGCTATATGACCTACCAATGATCACTCCATTAACAAGCACTATTAAGCCAGACAACAAGCATTAAATGCTTGCTGTGTAACAGGCACTTCACTAAGCGCTTGGCATACAAATGAAACAAAAAAAATAAAATGAACAACCCAGAACCTGACCTCAAGAAGTTCATGGTCTAATGGAAAGACAGAACATAGAAATAACTTTGTGTGTATATGACAGAAACAAAGTACATGGAAGGTGTCAGGAAGAAGCTACTAGCAGTAGGGAAGGATCAGGAAAGGCTTCCTCTAAAACGTAGGATTGAACCTAAGACTCTAAGGAAACTGTGCAGTCAAGGTAAAGAGAGGGTTCCAGGTATATGGGTCAATGGAAAACAAGCACAGAGTTATTGCTGATCTCTTGAGGTGGTGTTGATGGGAAATACATAAGGAAAACTTTGTCTTTGTCTCCAAGGAGTTTTCAGGCTAATTGAGAAACAAGACAACCACACTGAAACAACTTGAAAGAAAAATGGGGTGCTTAGTTGGGAGAAGAGTAGACTCAGGGAGCACATGACAGTTGGGTTCAAGTATTTGAAGGGCTGGCATTTGGAAGACAGATTTTTTTCTGTTTGGGTACCTCAGCCAGATCCAGGAACAATGGGTGGAAGAGAGACAGATGTTGGTCTCCATATGGGGAAATTTTCTAACAATTGGAACTATCCCAAAGTGAAAAAGGTGTAGGTGGGAGAATTGGATTCCTCTTTTTTGGAGATATTCAAGGAGTGCCTGGGTGAGCACTCATGATGAGAGGGTCCTTTGTGTGGGATGGCTTAGTCTGGGTGGCTGTTGAGATCCCATCCAACCTTTAAGGTCTACTAGTGCTTGCCTCAGTTTCCTCATCTGTAAAAAGAGCTGGAGAAGGAAATAGCAAACCACCATAGTATTTTTGCCAAGAAAACCCCAAATGGGGACATGGAAAGTGGGGCCTGACTCAACAACTCAACAACATTGAAATGCTCCGTGACCTCTCCTGATCTTCAACAGATTAGGTTTCCCCTTGGAAAAGAAGGCAGATCTATTGCAGATATCTCTAACCCTATAACTTTAGGGCAGGGGGCCCTAGAAATCTTTTGTGTTTCATGGTCCCCTTTGGCAGTCTGGTAAAGCCAGATTTATCATTCACCCCTTCTCAGAATAATACATTTTTTAAAATTCGTAATTGAGGGAAATAATAAAATTTAAATATAAAAGAAAATAAAGATTTGTTTTCCCCCCATCCAAGTTGATGAACAGCCTGAAATCTGCCCATGGACCCCTAGAATGTCTGGGATTAAGAACCTCTGATTTGGAGTAATGCCAATTGGTGTCATGGCCAGGCTCCAATTCCCTGTTTTTCTCATTAAGGGAAGCCAGATTACCCTGGGGGGAAAAAACCTGATTCTGGATAACCTGGATTAGATAGCTAGTTTGCCAGTCTGTCCAGGGCCATTTAACAATATATTTCTTCTCTTCTGGGAAAATACCATCCCCACCCCTCCCCACCAGGGTGAGATGGTCTCACAGAGAGGACCAAGGTGAGGCTCCAGCTTCTGATCCTTGTTCTCTTAAAGTTCTCCCAGCTTCCTAACTTCCAGGCTGGCTGGGCCTTCCTTTTTGCTTTGTGCTTTCTGGTAGCCAGCCAGAAAGATTTCTCAGAGTCCAAATCATTCCCAGCCCATTCCCATAATAACTGGTCCCATTCCAGTGGTTCAGTCACTCTTAAGTGCCTAATATGTTTGGAGTACCTTCTACGTGGGGAGGGAGACACAACCTTCCTGCCCTGAATCTCCCTGCCCTGGGGAATCTTACAGCCTAGTCACTGATCAACAAGACTTGATTAAGAGCCTAACTGGTGCCAGGCATTGTGGATACAAGGACAAAAGTGAAGCGGTCCTCAACCTCCACAATCTTCCAGTCTAGCAGAGTTGGGCACCTTTGAGGTAGGGAGGGGGAAGTACAGGGGCTGGATAAAGGAAAGGACACAAGTGTGAAGTTGGAAGGAGACCTGAGTTCATATGCCATTTCCAGCACTTACTCTCTTTGAGTACTTAATCTCTTTGAGCCTCAGTTTCCTCATCCGCAAAATGAAGAACTATTGTCTGTAGTACCAACTTCTTATTGTGAGGCTCAAACTATCTAATGTCTGCATAGTGCTCATTTAAAACTTATTAAGCACAATAGAAATGTTGCTAGCATAATTGTTCCAATTTTAGAGATCATAGGTGCATAGATAGAGCATTTATTAAGCACTTACTGTGTCCTAAGCCCTGGAGATACAAATAGAAGCAAAGAAGATGATTCCTGCCCTCAAGGAGCTTACATTTTAGGGAGGGGAGGGGAACCACACAGGAAGGAGAGCTAGAAGAGTGGGGTGATTAGGGGGGATGAGAAAGAGAAGTCTTGAGAATGAAGTGGAGCAGACTGGGGTCCCCCTGAAATAGGGGGATAGGCAAGAAGTCACTCAGGGCCTCAGGGTGGGAAATCAGTAGCAGAGAAGGAGGGTGTTAGGGCCTTAGATTCTGAGCTGTTATGGAGCTCTAAGCTACCTTGTCATTTTATAGGCTATACTCAGGTGTAGGGAGATGATTTAATGGAAAGAGAGCTGGGTTTGGACTCAAGCAACCTGGGTTTAAATTCTGACTCTGCCACTTACCTGTGTGATTTTGGGCTACCCTGCCCTTCTGTGACTCAGCTTCATCCTCTGTGAAATGGATGTGTGTGTGAACTAGATGGCCTCTTTCCAGATTGAAATCTATGATCCCATCATATTATGGGCTAAGGCACTTGCCCAGGGTTACAGAGGTAGGATGCATCAGAGATCAGTCAACAAACATTTATTTAAGTGCCTACTATGAGCCAGAGGTGAAACTTCAGCTCAGGTTGCCTTGACTCCAAGTCCAATGGTCCTTCCATCACAATATCTAGCTATCCATGATCACCTCCGATGTTGAAATCGGTAGTTCTGGGATTCTGTGATCCAAACCACGACACAGAACACTGTTTTTATAGGAAAATGCATTTCATGTTCCAAAGTACCGTAACTTGCCAATGGATGGCTGGTAGTCAATGCTTTCTTGAACTGGGATGGAAATGCCTAGGATGGAGATGGTGAGAGCAGAAGACCATGTTATCCTCCCCTTTAAAAAATCACATTAAAAATTTAAATTGAAATAATTTTTAACAAATTTTATAGCTATTAATAAGATTTACAATAGTAAGCATCATTTATATCACTTTAAGGTTCGTAGAATTCTTTACAGGTATTCTTCCCCTATTTAAAATATTTTACATTTAATTTTTTTTACAAATTTTATAGATAATCAAAATCATCATTTTTAAAAATCACTTTAAGATTTATAGAGCTCTTTACAGGTATTATCTCCTTTTAAAAAATGTACATTAAAATTCATTTCCCACAAATTTTACAGATAATAATAATAATGATGACCATCATTTATAGATTTATAGAGCTCTTTATGGATATCATCCCATTTGAGCCTTAGGACAAAGGGGGTGGGATAGTTACTATATCCTCCCTCCATTTTACAGCTGAGGAAATGAAGACCCAAAGAGAAGTTTGCCCAGTTAGTTGGTGTCAGAGGCAGGATCTGAACTCAGAACTTCCTGACTCCAAGCCTACCTCCCTATCTTTTCTCCTACCTAAGGTCCCCAATATACAAGTAAACATTGGCTCCCCTTGGCTCCCTCTAAAATACCAGCTCCAGCATCCTGAATTCCATGCTCACATTTCCTCCTCCAGGTAGGAGGACCCTGCTCTTGACAGACAGCAGCCCTTATTACAAATCGGTTACAGCAGCCTGCTTTGAAAAGTCACATTACCAGGACTGCAGATGTAGGGGATACAGGCTGAGAAGTGAAAAACCCTGCTACAAGAAGGGGGGAAATTTTGCTATCAGAACTGTCCTTGTGAAGAAATAAACGAAACTGTCAGCAAGAAAAATGAGGGGTGGAGGGAGCCAGCCAAAAGCTATGCAGTATCTCCTCTCATGGATCAGGCTTTGCCTGATAAAATTGAGGACATGCTAAAAAGGTGGGGGCCTTTCTGAGGAGACAAGCCGGCCCTGTGGGGCACATATTTTCCCCAGAAAGGTAATTTGACTGTGGCACATTGGGAAAAGGAGTGCCTGAGAGCAGTAATGGAGAAATTGCATTCTGGTTGATGAAAAGACAATAAAATAAGAAATTGCGGCCAATCCAGCTGGTCTGCTCTCTAGCTTTATTCAAGGCAAATGTTGGCATTTTCAATTTGCATGTTTAAGGAGCCCTATAAAAATGCTGGACTGTCAGTCGTGGCTGGGGAAGCATGTACATTGTCAGAGATGTCAATGTCCAAATCAATGAGGTGGGAACATAAGGAGCCAGGAGACCTAGGTTTGAGGCCTAGCTCTGAGCATTCAAATTAAAGGCCTACTATGTGCCAGGCACAGATACAAAGCCAAAAACAGACCTCACCTTCAAAGGCATCGACATTCTGCTTGGCGGAAGGGATGGCATTTGATTGCGAGCTCCTTGAGGGCAGGGGCTGTCTTTTTAGTAAATGTATCCCCAACCCTTAGTACAGTGCCTGGCACTTAGTAGGGGCTTAGTCAATGTTTATTAGATTGGATTTCAGACCATTCTTTCACTTAGAACGCATAGTTAGACCATATATAAAAGGGGATTACATCTGTAGCATATATTATAAGCACTTCTTCAACTTTTGCTTGATGACTCCAGTGATGGGGTTTTCCCTGCCACTCACAGCCTGGATAAGATTGTCCATAAATGTCCATTTTACTTAATTATGGTGCTAATAACATTATTATTAGAGTCTGCAAAACGCTTTGCAAAAATTATTTCATTTGGTCCTCATGACAACCCTAAGAGGTAGGTGTTATTATTATCCCCATTTTAAAGATGAGGAAACTGAAGCACTATATAAATGCTATTAGCATTATAATTAAATAAGCTGGACATTTCCACTGTACCACCTTTTCCTGTTGTTCACTCATTTTTTATCATGTGACCCCCCCTTTGTGACCCCATTTTCTTGGCAAATATACTGGAGTGGTTTGCCATTTCCTTCTCCAGCTCATTTTATAGATGAGGAAACTGTAGCAGGCAGCAGTGAAGTGACTTGCCCAGGGTCACACAGCTAATAAGTGTCTGAGGTTGAATTTGAATTTAGGTCCCTTGTCTAGATCTCTTGACCCAGCTCTTTATATTATACCACCTGGATGTCTCTAACTACAGGAGGTTGTTTGGTTTTGAAGCTCAAGGTGCTCTCATTTTAGAATGGAGGAAGTCTAGGTAGAAGGAAGTGATGGAGCTGAAAAGATTTCGCATTCAAATCCTAGCCCTGGCATTTACCTGTCACTCAACATCACCGGGCTTCAGTGGTGGGAATGGTGGCTTTGATTACAGAAATGGTCTTTGTGTTTCATTTATACAAATCACTAGATTTTCTTTGCTCCTTTTGACATTTAAATTAAGCTATTTCAACACATAAAGCCTTTCCATACCCATTCAGGGTCCCCCTCTAGGTTACTTGTCAGGATTCTTTGTCCCTTCATTTTCATTTACCCCACCCCCCACCCAACGCACACACCACGTGATGATAATTGGTGTATACTCTTTTCTTCTTCCATTTCTCCCCCATGGTATTATTTCATAAAAGCCTAGCCAGATTTCTTTGTATTTCTGTTTATGTGCATTTTTATTGCTTGCAGGGGATGCTAATAGAAATCCTAATGGCTGTCATTTCCATGGTGTCTTGTACATTCATTATCTGTTTGGATCCTGGCAGCAGGAAGCAATGAAAATACTATTAGCTCCATTTTCACAGAGGAAACTGAAGTGCCTAACCCCCTGGTCACGTAAGGGTCCATGGCAGGATTAGAACCTGGGTCCCTATTGATTCCAGCTTCACCACGCTTCCTCCCATCTGCAGGTTTCACAATGTGGCTTTGCCATTCAGCCACTGAGTGACCTTGGCCCTTCCCCTCTTCAGGCCTCTTTTCCTTATCTATCAAAATGAGGGGTATTGGACAAGGTGAGGATAATAGATCTACAACTGGGACGGACTGAAGAAGTGTCCATTTAACAGATGAGGAAGTTGAGGCCCAGAGGGATTGTGTCTTCCCTAAAGCCCTAACGAGGACACTTGAACCCCAGTCCTATCTCTCCAGATCTCTTATTCTTTATGATGCGCCAAGCCTTGCCAGCCCTCGTATTTTAGGATTCCAGAGTGACCGTGTGAGGCCTGTTTCCAAGTACTCCTTAATAGAAGATTCTGGGGATTCTGGGGTCATGGGCTGCTCATTTTGTTTGGTTTTCTTATGCTCAAGACTGAGGGAGTTTATTGCTGCTCTGAAGATATGAACAGATCACCAAAAAAAAAAAAAAAGGTCTGGAGTCAGGAAGACTCATTTTCCTGAGTCCAAATCTGGCTTCAAACACTTATTAGCTGTGTGACCCTGGCCAAGTCACTTAACCCTGTTTGTCTCAGTTTCTTCATCAGTAGAATAAGCTGGAGAAGGAAATGGCAAAGCACTCTAGTATCTTTGTCAAGGAAACCCCAAATGGGGTCAGGAAAAGTTGGACATGACTGAACAAGAACAACTATAAGCCAAGTACCCAGGGTCAGGTACATTGTTATGATATTCTGACTCTTTAAAAACTGGCCATCTAGGTCTTTTTTAGTAACTGTATTCTCTCTACCAAGAGAATATCTGGAGAATTGGCAGCTTCTACCTCCCAGCCATTCAGTCACAACTTAGTCGGTCTTTTATCCCAGTGGCAAGGTGGCTAAGCTGCGCCTGGAGAGGGCTTATTAGGAGCTTAGGAGATGGCTTCATTGGGGCAGATGGGAGGTGACATGAGTGATATTGCAAAGACAGGAAGGATCAGATGTTAGGATGTGAAGGAAAATTGTCTGGGACTCCCTGATGGGTTGGATCTTGGGGAAAGAGCAAGGCTTCTGAAACTGGCCATATAGGTTCAGTGTCTGACCACAAATCAAGTCAAGTTTGAACTTTGGCAAATGAGCCCAGAGGGAATTATAGACATAGAGCTGAGGCCATCAAGTCCACTGTACAGATGAGGAAACTGAGGCAGACAAAAACTAACCAACTCGAGGGTGTCAGAGGTGGGATCTGAACTGATTCCAAGCTCAGCATACACTGTCTTTAAATGCGTATTACATAGGGCCAAAAAAGCTGAGAGTCAGAGCTCAAAGGGATCTGTGGGGCAGATAATCCAAACTCTTTATTTTACAGTTGAGAAACCTGAGCCCCAGGGAAGTTAAATGACTGACCCAGGGTCATACAGTACAGAATTGTCAAGAGCAGGATTCCAGCTGGATCTCCATGACTTCAAGTCTAGCTACCTATCCATTGCCTTAGAGAGTTAATGAGAGCATTCCAGCCATTGATGATGAACAAGAAGGCTACTTCTCCTTCCCAGGATACTTAGAATCGCCCTCCTGTTCCATATCCCAGTGAATCTAATCTGGACATTCTCTGGAACCTTTTTCTCTGTCTGCTGAAGGCTGTGGGTGCCATCTCAGAATAATATTTTTAAATTCATAAAACGTATGTGAGGAAGGGTTAAATTTCATTAATGACAAGAAAGATGTTGTCTCTTTCCTCTCCACCTTCACAGATCTCTGGAAATCTACTAACAGAGCCCCCAATTAAGAAACCCTGTTCTGAGTAAGAGTAAACATGACATTTGGTGGTAATGCTATTTCTCTGTCTTCTACCTCACCTGTTACTCAATTGAGCATCTGTCTGAGTTCACTGAGGCTAGGCCTCTTCAGGTTAATGCCCATACTTGCAACCTGTCCAAATGGCTGTGGATGTGACCTTGGTGGGCCACTGATGTTCTTCAAACACAGAGGATGAATAAAAGTTGGGGGAGTTGAGAGGTGGCAAGGGGGTGATGTTGGAACGAGCTTCATCTGGTCTCCAGACACCCTTTAACAGACGGTCTGCCTATGCCCTTCGCAGGGTGTCTGGCTCTCTTGGCATCTGGAGGCCTGTTTTTCTGCCAGCAGGAAAATGATCATCCGGCTGTTGGAACGCAGCCTTAATTCCCACATAGAAGAATCCCATCTTCCTTTTCTGTATGGAGAACCAAGATGAAAGCACTACAGGGCCTTAGGAGGTAGTTCCAGCAGAGGAGACCTTGAGTAGTGAGGACCAGCCTTGGCCGTAA
>JAQQSW010023753.1:0-10212 GCA_028646575.1 Pseudocheirus occidentalis
CCCCTTACAGGAAAAAGGGAGGGGGAGTAGGGGCACACCATCTGATTTCCCCGAAATCAGGTGATTTACAGGAACATGAAACTTAGGCCTAAAGACATCTAGGACCTAGCTCAAGTTTGGTGACTGTCTCTTTTATTTTATGAGAAAGCTGTCACTGTCTCATTCAAGGGCATAAAGGATATTGCTTTATTTCTACTCTTATAAATTTGTGGCCATTACTTGTCTACCTCTTAACCTAGGGCAAAAAGGACAAGTCTGTTCTTAGATATGCCATCTACTTGCTCATTAGCTTAATGATTACATATACACTTATATAAGCATAATAAACATATATTTAACAGTTACATATACATAATTCATATATATGATTATGTCCTTAGGGTTTCACATCCTTTCTGGCTAAATACACCTTCCCATTTCCATGATATGAGGATCAAATATAACTTCAAAGGAGGGAAGTGATAAAAATTTTTTAAAGCTTTCATTCTTAATTGAGTAGTACATTTTACTTTGAAGGCAACAAGAATAGACTTTTCCCTTTAGGATTAGAATTTATGTAGTTGATTTCCAAATGTTTTCCAGTAGGTAAAAGAATATGTGTGTGTGTATACATATATATACAGGTATATACATATACATACACACATACATATATATATATATATATATATATATACAGGACTCAAGGTAGCTAAAATTACACTAGTAGTCTTAGATCTTCTGCTAAATGTAGAATGGGGTAAGTAGGCTAAGTAAAGCTGATGACCCTAAAGTTCAGAAGCGAGGAAGGTTGGGGGAAGTCAAGTTAACAAGCACTCATCTTAAAAGCTTTGCTAGGTGGGAGGCACTGTGCTAGGTACTGGGGAGGTAAAGAAATGCAACAACATTTCCAGCTGCCTTGCAGATACTTTGAACTGGATGTCTTATAGATGTCTTAAATTCAACTTGTCCAAAACTGAATTCATCTTTCCCCCAGAACCCTCCCCTTTGCAAACTTCCTTATTACTCTCCTTATTATGCCTTTATTATGCCTTATTATGCCTTCTTTATTATGCCTTTCATAAACTGTATCCTGCTCCCAACCTTTCCAGTCTTCTCACACCTCATGCCCTCTACATTTGATCCAGTGACACTGACCTCTTTGCTATTCCATGAATAGTTCACTCCTCTTGACACCAGACATTTTCACTATCTGTTCCCCATTCCTGGGATGCTCCCCCTCCTCATCTCTGCCTCCTGGCTTCTCTGGCTTCCTTCAAGCCTCAGCTAAAATTTCTCCTTTTGCAGGAAACTTTTCCTAAACCCTCTTAATTCTAGTGCCTTTCCTCTGTTGATGATTTCCTATTTATCCTGTACATAGCCTCTGTTCATATTTGTCTATATGTTGTCTCCCTCATTAGATTGTGAATTCCTCAAGCGTAGGGACCATCTTTTGTCTTTTTCCCCATTACTTAGCACAATGATAAGCAAATAGAGGCTTAATAAATGTGTATTGATTGATGGACTATTTCAGGCATGGGGTGTATCAGTACAAAGGCAGGGAGCCAAGAGATGGAAGGAATGTGTGAGCAATGGTAAGCAGGCCGGCTTGGATGGACCACAGTGTGTGTGCTGTGCAGTAATCCTGGGCAGGTAGGTTGGAGCCAGCTTTGAAGGGCTTTGGATGCCAAAAAGAGCTATTCATCTTTGATTCTAGGGAAAATAGGAAGCCACTAATCCTTATTAAGCTTCTGTGGCCAGAACTGTACTTCGGAGATATCCCTCTGGCAGCTAGCTGTTGGAGGGTAGATTAGAGAGGGGAGAGCCTGGAACCCAGAAGACAAATTAGGAAGCTATAGAAATACTCCAGGTGGGAGCTGATGAGAGTCAGGTTTAGGCTGACTATAAAGAAAGTAACACTCGTAACCATTTAGAACTTAGATTCCACTAAACAAACATTCTTAAGCAGCCTAAGAACATTGTTCAAAAAGATGAGGTTACAAAGACAAAAATTAAATGGGCATTGTCTTCAGGAAATAAACATTCTGGGAGGTCCGGGGTGGGGAAGATACATGTGCACGAATACAGGCTTTAAAATGGATTTAGTTTTGGCCACCAGGGGGCAGCAGTCACACAATTCTGGTTTCCAGCAGCCCTGAGCCAGCTGTTGTATAACTTGCCTTTCTGCCTAGAAAGAACAAAGACAGCAAGCCCAAGATGGAAACCAGCCTGGGGTGTTCTATGTCAGTGTCTGATACTGGTGATTTCAGAAAGGAAACTGCACCACACAGAAACATTGCACGAGAAGAAGAAGAAAGGATGTTTCTAGATGAATTAACATTATGAAAGGAATGCAAAAAGTCAAGACTGAGAGAGAATTTTAAACCTGTAATGGAGGAGGAAAGCATGAAGTCATTATATTAAGCAGTCATTCATATGCAGGGAGGACCTGCCCTAGGGCGCAGAATCAGAGAATTTGACAGGAGGAAGAGATCTTAGCAGAAAACAAATTGAGTCTTTTTGTGAAAGAAGTCCCCACTTTAATATACCTGGCAAATGGTCAAGCTGATTGGGTTGCGAAGTTCCTTACTGTCAGACAAAATGGTGGAGAGCAGGGGAAGTACCAATGGGGAATGGAACTCAGAACTTTCAAGAGCAAATTAATTATCTTCATCGGATCATAAATCTAGAGTTAGGAGGGATCTTCCTGTCATTTAGTCCAATCCCCTAATTTTATTTTATTTTATTTTTGCTTTTTGGAGGGGGGAGGGCAGGGCAATTGGGGTTAAGTGACTTGCCCAAGGTCACACAGCTAGTTTTGTGTTAAGTGTCTGAGGTAACATTTGAACTCAGGTCCTCCTGACTCCAGGGCCAGTGCTCTATTCACTGCACCACCTAGCTGCCCCCTCCCTTAATTTTATAGGTAAATGGTCTATTATAGGTAAATTATGAGGTAAAATTAGATAAGTGACTCACCTTTCTCTAAGTCATACAAGTATAAGGTACAATGGCTATGCATGGTTGTCTCATGCTGTTCATGCTGTGGTCCCCTTATGCTACTCTCACATACACACTATGCGCACTGACTCTCCATATCTTTCTTTCCTTGTGAACTTCAAAACTAGACATTCAAATTTAGAATTGAATGAGTTCTCCTATTAAGCCTTTCAATACCCCCTTCCTGAAGCTCATTCTGTATCTTCTTGGGCTCATTCACTTCCATCAGTGAGTTAAGAGGATATCTACCCCAAGCGTGACTTCTCCCAGAGGAATGGGTGGATGAGAACAATTTGTTACCATGGACACGAAGGTGGCTGAAGCAGGTGCTGTAGAGTGCTCTGAGTTTGGTCAGACATCCAAGATGCCAAGGTCATCCACTGCACCCTGACTTCTGCCTTGCTATTTGACTTCAGTGACTGTAGAAGAGAGAGTGAGGCTCTTTCTCACTTAAATCCATTTCACACTTGAGTCAGGACATTACCCATCATTCACTCTCTTACCTTTTGAAGGTTCTCTTCAAAAATGAAGAACAAACAACATCGGTCCCTGCCAAACCCTTTCCCATTCACAGCCTCACTGTTCCTCCTCCGAGCTCACACACAAACTGCTAGGGCCTGACACTCCCTTCTACAGATCAAACTCACTCTCATTCACTCCCATTCTCTCCATCCCTCTCCTTTACATTACTGTTCCCCATGCCAATCATATATCTGTGTGTTTTTCATATTTAAATCTTAAATATGTTTAACATGATTGTACATATATAATCTATATCAAATTGCTCGCTGTCTTGGAGGAGGGAGAGAAGGAAAAAAAAACAGTGAATTAAGCAGACAGGAAGGGGGGTCCTGACCTGTGACTTTAATGGCATGTGGAATTCCTAGTGAGCAACTCTTCTATAACTTAAAAGTCCTGAAAGTTACCCAGATCATAGCTAGAAGAAACTTCACTGAGCATCCAGTCCCCTCTCATTCTACTGATGGGGCAACTAGCAGTCAGAGGTTAAGTGATTCGCTCAAGATCATGTAGGCAGTAAAGAGCAACTCCACAAAGCCTGACTCAAAGTCATGTGCTCTTTTCACCTGCTAGGCTGTCTATGGCATTCAGAGATAGTAACTTGCCTACAACCAAAAAGTTACAGTTAGAGGCAGTACTCAAATCTATTTTTTCCTGTCTCTAAGGCTGTCCCTAGGTAGCACAGTGAATAGAGCGCTGAACCTGGAGTCAGGAAGATAATCTTCCTGAGTTCAAACCTGGCCTCAGACATGTAAAAGCTGTGGTGACCCTGGGCAAGTCACTTAACTCTGCTTCGATTTCCTCATCTATAAAAATAAGCTGGAGAAGGAAATGGCAAACCACTCCAGAATCTTTGCTGAGAAAACCCCAAATGGAGATACGACTGATCATCACCAAATGCTGGTTCTGAGTTCAGAAACTAAAAAGTAATACTTACTTCACTTCTTCAAGAATCTGAGATTTCATAAATGTGGTCATGCCCTGCCAGACATCACACGCCCTTGCCTTCTTAAATAGATCATTTAATGATTTGTTGTTGCCAAAAAAATTCTCCAAAAGACAAAATCTCTGCTAATAAACATCTCCAAATTTAGGGAGTACAACCCTGGGATGGCAGACAACCGAGCCTGGGGCTAGGTCTCCCAAAAGACCTTTCCAAATGGATGGATCCAAACTGGAAATAAAACAATGATTAAATCACCATGAACCACGAGGTGGCGCTAACATCGAAAATGTATACCAAGGATGATGACTCCTTTCTGAGTGAGAAAGGTGTTTCCTTTAGCTCTTTGTGTAAGAATAACCCAAAGAAGGTCTCTCCTGATAGTCTTGTCCTGCCCCTATTGTAGAGAAGGGACAGGCCCTACCATTACTGTAAATAAACCTTCATGAGGACCTTAGGCTGCAGGAACTGCTTCTGATCTTGTTGTAAAATTTAGAAATGGAGCAAAGAAGACATTAGCCAGAACGTAGGGGTCTCATTGCTGATGCTTGTGGACTCTGTATGGAAGAGCTCTTCCTTCTGCAGGAGAGGAAGCCCAGGTGCATGCCATTGCTGGAATCTCACTGCAAACTTTGGTCTGCTCATCTGTGAAATGAGGTGTCTCCAGTGAAATGACCCCTGCATTTCCTTTCACCTTTCATGTCATATGACTCAATAAAAGTGATCCCTCTATCCTCAAATTTCACACAACACTTAGTTTGGACCTCTTCTTGCATCATCACATGGTGCCTTAATCATTCTTCTTTATCTACATGGCATTCTCCTGTTATATTATAAGCTCAGTAGAGGGAATAAATATGACATTTTTTGTTTTTGTATGCCTCTAGTAGCATAGTGTTGGACTTGGAACCATGAAGTTCTCGGTTCACTAAACCCCCAAAGTTGCTTTTTGTGTAGGATGCCCTTTGACCCAATAAAACCTGAGAAAGTAACTTTAAAAGGCCAGGGTCTGGGGGGGATTCTGGGAAGGTGGCAGACTAAGTCAGAAAAATTTCAGCTCTCCAAACTTCCCCCACAGAAAAAGGCAGAACATTGCCTCTGAGGCAATGTAGGGCAGCCGAAATAAATAAAAGTTAGGGTAAAGCAGTTGTTCTTCTAAAATAATCTAAGAAGGCCCAGGACTGAGCTGACTGCCAGGGGCAGAGGTTCTGCTGACTGAAGTGCAAACACCTCTCAGCTCTATACAATCAACAAACAACAGACCCGGGGCCGCTGGGTCGGGAGGCAATTCAGCCTTAGAAGCTTTCACCTCATGGACCTTGTCAGGGTCTGACAGCTGAGTAGTAGGAGACCGAAGGACCTTCAATACTCCAGGGGGCTCCAAGCACAGCTGTGCTGACCAGACACGTCCGCCTCGGGGCTGCCAATCCAGAGGAGAAAGAGCTATCATATACCTGAAGAGAGCCGTAGAGAGGGGCAGGGACTCTGCTGGCTGGGGGCCCTAGTTTCAATTCTGGGGCAGATAGGATGGCTGTAGTGTGCAGCTGCCAGAGGGACCACAGCAAGATCATTTTTGGGACAGGGCGACAGGGAGCCCTAGGGGTGGCTTAGGAGCAGAGAGGAGAGCCCAAGGCTGGGCCCTGAGACAGACCTCAGAAAAGAAGAGTAAGAAAGACCCGATGCTTAGGGCAATATTCCCCATACCTCAGGACTACAACTTGATTATACTAATAGCTACTAAAAAACAAAATAAAAGAGAATAATAAAGTAAAAAGAGAAAGCAAAGGAGAAAGGACACCACCGTCAACAGCTACTATGGGGACAGAGAAGATCTGGGTTCATAGAGGAAGATAATGGAGATTTTTAAAAGCCACTCTTTTTTTTCAATGAGAAATGTCAAATGGTCCTAAGCACAGAGTTCTTGGAAGAATTTTAAAAGGATTTTATAGGGGGCGGCTTGGTGGCATAGTGAATAGAACACTGGCCCTGGACACAGGAGGACCTGAGTTCAAATCTGACCTCAGACACGTAACACTCATTAGCCATGTGACCTTGGGCAAGTCACTTAACCCAACTGCCCTGCCCTCTCCCCTTCAAAGAGAGAAAAAAAGGACTTTATAAATGACATAATAGATTGAGGAAAAATTAGGAAAAAAAATAAGAATAATCCAAGAAAAACAAGAAAATTATGTAAAGAAAGTCAACCAAGTTGAAGTAGAGAATCAAAAATTTAAGGAAGTATACAAAATCAATGTGACCAAGATTAAGAGGGGAAACAATTTTTACAACCAGTGTCTCTGATAAAGGCCTCGTTTCTAAAATATACAGGTTATTGAGTCAAATCTTTAAGAATACAAGTCATTCCCCAGTTGATAAATGGTCAAAGGATATGAACAGGCAATTTTCAGAGGTAGAAATTAAAGATATCTTTAAGCATATGAAAAAATGCTCCAAATCACTACTGATTCAAGAAATGCAAATCAAAACAACTTTGAGGTACCACATCGCACCAGACAGATTGGCTAAGATGACAAACCAGGAAAATGACAAATGCTGGAGAGGATGTGGAAAAATCAGAACACTAAGGCATTGTTGGTGGAGTTGTGAACTGATTCAACCATTCTGGAGAACAATCTGGAACTACGCCCAAAGGGCAATAAATAATTGCATACCCTTTGGCCCAGTAATACCACTTCTAGGGTTGTATCCCAAAGAGATCATAGAAGTGGGAGGAAGACCCATATGTACAAAAATATTTATTGCAGCTCTCTTTGTGGTGGCAAAAAGCTGGAAATTAAGGGGATGCCCATCAATTGGGGAATGGCTAAACAAGTTGTGGTATATGAATGTAATGGAATACTATTGTGCTATAATACAAACTGATACTAAGTGAGAAGAGCCGAACCAGGAAAAATTTGTACACAGTTACAGACACAATGTACGTGTGATGACCCGCTTTGATAAATTGGGCCCTTCTCAGCAATGCAAGGTTAAAAGACAACTCTAAAAGACTCAGGATGGAAGGAGATGTCTACATTCAGAGAAAGATCTAGGAAGAACAGTTTAAATGGAGACTGAATCAAACTACATGCTCTCTTTCTTTTCCATGTTTGGTTTTGTTTCCTCTTTCCCATTGTTCATTCCATTGGTTACAACTCTTCTATACAACCAGACTATTGTACAATGTGAAAGTATTTGCAGATCCTATACTTAATTGCAAGCCACTATGAGGGGAGGGGTTTGGAGGGAGGGGAAAAATTTGAAATTCAAGGGATTGTGGAACAGAATCTTGTAAACTAAAAGTAAATAAACAAATCAAATTAAAAAAAAAAAAAAGAAAACCCGCATCTGTTATAAATGGCTTCATTTGGATGATCATCTCTGTTGGGATGGAGTGTGTGTGTGTGTGTGTGTGCGCGTGTGTGTGGTGAATAAAAACACTAAGGGGAAACTTAGAAGACTATAAAAAATAGACTTAAGAAAGAAAATGGTATCTTGAAAACTAGAATTGGGAAAAGGGAAGCTAATGATGTTCTAAGACACTGAGAAATAATAAAACAAAATCAAAAGAATGAAAAAATAGAAGAGAATGTAAAACATTTCATCAGAAAAACAACTGATCTGGAGAACAGATGGAGGAGAAATAATAAAAGAATAGTTGAACTACCAGAAAATTGTAATGAAAAAATAAGAATCTTGATATAGTATCACAAGAAATTATCAAGTAAGATTGCCCTGGAGTTCTAGAACAAGAAGCAAAGCAGAAATAGATAAAATCCACTGATCATCACCAGGAGGAAAATTTATATAGCCAAGTTCGAAAGTTCCCAGATTAAGAAGAAAAGATTGGAAGCAACAAGAAGTTTTTTTTTATAATATTGTGGAGCTACAATTAGGATTAATCAAGACCTAGCAGCTACTACATGGAAGGTCTTGGAATATTATATTTCATAGAGCAAAAGAGCTAGGGCTTTGACCAAGGGTAACTTACCCAGTGAAAACTGGACATTTAATGAACTGGAAGACTTTCAGGTATTTGTGGGAGAATTTAAAGTAAAAAATGACATATAATATCCAGAAGAAAGATAAGGTAAACCTTAAGGACCAATCATAAGGGTCTCAATAAGATCAGATTGTTTACTTTTTATATATGAAAATATTATCAGTTGTATTATGACTATTATTTTTATTTGAGTAGTTTAAAAGAAAGGCTTGGGATAAGCTGAGTATGATGACATGATTCTAAAAAAAATAAAACTGTGTAAGAAGAGATAAAAAGGAGCAATTATCTCATACAAATAAGGCATTGAAGGAAAAATTGAGTAAGTGGGAAGACAGGTAGTGTTGAAACCTTACTGTTATTCAGGAATGACTTAAAGAGGGAACAATAGGGGCGGCTAGATGGTGCAGTGAATAGAGCACCAGCCCTGGAGTCAGGAGGACCTGGGTTCAAATTTGGCCTCAGACACTCAACACTCACTAGATGTGTGACCTTGGGCAAGTGGCTTAACCCCAATTGCCCTCCAAAAAAAGGCAAAGAGGGAACAACATGTATATCTAAAAAGGTATAATAGTCTTCTAAATTCAGAGAGACATAAGAAAGCAGGGGGATAGGGTTGGGGGAGAGGATAAGAGAGAGACTCTTGGAGGAGTGGGTAGGTTAAAGATTAAGAGGGAAAGGTAGCAGGTAGAAGTAAAGCAGAAGAGTGAGGAGGGATAGAAATAGGGTGAGAAGGATAGTGAGGAAAAATAGGAACGTTCCAATGTGAACGGGGTGAATTTAACCATAAAATGGAAACAGCAGATTAAAAATTTGAATTTAACAATATTTTGTTTTCAGGAAATGCTACCAAAATGTGAGATACACACAAAGATAAAGGTCAGAAGTAGAATTTTTATGTAAAAAATATCAGGGGTAGTAATCATGACCTCAAACAAAGTTAAAGATAAAATAGATCTAATCAAAAGAGAAAAATAGGGAAACTACACTACCTGTCAGTCATAATATTCAATATTATTTTAGACCATTTAAAACAACTAGACAGTATAAAATACCTGACAGTATATCGGCCAAAACAGATGCAAGACCTGTATGAACATAAACATAAAACATTTTTATGCAACTGAGGTCAGATCTAAATAATTGAAGTAATATTTATTGTTCACAGGCAGGTAAAGTCAATATAATTTTTTTACATGATAATTTTTCTGTATATTTGGAAGGAATAGTATTTTGTGCATAGTAGATTTGGAGTTTCATGTGCAATCATCTTTTTATTGTGCTAGGGTTATAGAAATACTTTATTTGATAAATTAAAATAACTAAAAAAGGAAATTTGACTTAGTGGGACCCTGTAATATCTCAGTTTCAAGCACTCCAGTGACCCAGCCTTCATGATATAGTAAATTTAGAATTACAGTTGACCTATCAATAATGTGGTCAAGTGATTCTAGTGTACAATTCTTTTTTTTTTAATTTTTAAAAAATTTTTTTTAATTTTAATTTATTTTCTTGATTACATCATTCATTTCCACAAGGTTTTGAGTTACAAATTTTCTCCCCTTTTTGCCCCTACCCCCCAGCCCAGAACATTGATCCCTCTGTAAGACCCCTCCCACAATCTGTTCTCTTTTATGTCCTCCTCCAACACCCCTCTAGCTTTCTAGCAAGGCAGGGAGGAGCTCCCTGCCCCCGTCCCTATATGTATTATTTCTCAGTTGCATTTGATTGTATAGCTTTAAATACTAGATTCTTGCAATTCCTCCCCTGTCAC
>JAQQSW010023754.1:0-10212 GCA_028646575.1 Pseudocheirus occidentalis
TAATAGTAGAACCAGGACTCAGATATTCTGACCCCTAGTCCAATGTTCATAGTGTACCTCATCCGAGGACCTGAGCTATTCTTCCTGTGGGAAGGGAAGAACAGAACAAAATAATAAGACAAGATATAATATGGTGGATCACAAGAGTATAGAGAAGGGGGGGGGGGGGGGCAGAGCCAAGATGGCAGCATAGAAGCAGCAAAGTTTCACAGCTCCCACACAGCCACCCTAAATACCCATAAAATATGACTCTAAACAAATTTTAGGGCTCCAAAACTCACAAAAGTACAGAAAACACATCTCTTACTGCAGGCAGCTCGGCAAGTGGGGCTCATCACAGCAGGTTGGAAGCAGAGGCCACCCCAGCCAAAATCTGCAGCCTGGCCGGGCAGTCTCCACATTTATCAAGCCAGGAGAAATGAGGCTAAGAGAAAGTTCAGTGGAATTCAAGCTAAATTTGGGGGGGAAAGCAGTCCAGCAAAAACTGCCCCGAGGGCAGGGAAGTGGCAGGAAGCAGCAGGAAGGACTTCAAGCAGCAACTGCCTCCACTGGGCTGCTTCAGAGCTCCTGGACTGCAGATTGCAGGGGAGGGGGCCAAGATGATTGATCAAAGGCCAAGGGCTCTTGTGTTGAGCAGCCAGGATCTGGATCGGGGTCTTGGGTGGTAGTCCTGGGATGCGCTTTCAGTAAGCCAAAGCTGGTGGGGGCTGCAGCACCCCCCTAATAGCTCCAATATCTGTGAAAACCCCAGTGATTTGGGACAGAGCTTTCCTCCCTGGAAGCAGAGTTCCACAGAGCTAAAAAATCAAGCAATTAATTGACTGGCCAAAATGAGGAAAAGGAAGCAAAATAAGAACAGCAATAAAATTCTAGAATCCTTTTTGTGGTCAAAAAGAATCAAAGCATGGAACAAGAGGAAGACAAACAGTCAGAATTCCTACACCAAATGCTTACAAGAAATATGAAGATTGCCTACAAGCCATAGATCAACTTAAAAAGGGCTTTGAAAACCAAATAAGAGAAGTGGAAGAAAAATTGGGAAGAGAAATGAGAATGATGAGAAAAAATCATGAAAAGAGAGTCAACAACATGACTGAAGAAAACAAAAGAACAAATTAAAGAACAAATTAACTCAAATGTCAAGAAAGGCACAAAAAGCCAAGGAGGAGAAGAATGCCTTAAAAAGTAAAATTTGCCATATGGAAAAAGAATCTCAAAAGCATTCTGAAGAGAATAATTCCTTCAGAATTAGAGTGGAGCAACTAGAAGCTAATGACTTTATGGGAAATCAAGATACTATTAAACAGTTACAAACAAATGAAAAAAAATAGAAAGCAATGTGAAATATCTCCTTGAAAAAACTACTGACCTGGAAAATAGATCCAGGAGAGACAATTTAAAAATTATTGGTCTACCTGAAAGCCATGATAAAAAAAAGAACTTGGAAAGTATCCTTCAAGAAATTCTCGAGGAAAAATGCCCTGATGTCTTAGAATCCAAGGTCAAAATAGAAGTTGAAAGAATTCACCAATCACCTCTTCAAAAAGATCCCCAAAAGAAAACTCCTAGAAATGTTATAGCCAGGTTCTGGAATCCCCAGATCAAGGAGAAAATATTACAGACTGCCAAGAGAAAACAATTTGAATACTGTGGAAACACAATTAGGATAACCCAGAATCTGGCAGCTTCTAGACTGAGGGATTGAAGGGCCTGGAATATGATATTTCAGAGATCAATGGAGTTGGGATTAAAACCATGAATCACCTACCCAGCAAAATTGAGTATAATGGTCCAGGGGAAAATATGGTCATTCAGTGAGGTGGAGGACTTTCAAGCATTCTTGCTGAAAACACCAGAACTGAACAGAAAATTTGACATTCAAACACAAGAAGCATGAGAAGGTAAGGGAGGAACTGAAAGAATCTAGAATTTAAAGCTCTACAATACATGCAACTGGAAATTAAAATATACAGGGACTGGGGTAGGGAGACCCTCCCTGCCCTACCAGGAAATTAGTGGGGCATTGGAAGAGGGTACAAAAGAGAGCAGATTGGGGGAGGGGCTTTACAGTGGGATCTCTGTTTTGGGGTTGAGGATAGGGAAAAGACAGGGAGAAAATTTGTAACTCACAATCTCATGGAAATGAATGATGTAAACAAGAAAATAAATTTTTAAAAAATTTTTAAGAAAGAGTATGGAGAAGGAAATGGCAAACCACTAAAGTATTTTTACCAAGAAAACACCAAATGTGACTATAGAGATTTGGACACAACTGAAACAACTCAACACGGCACATGAATATAATAGACTGTAAGTATGTTACCAACATATACTGTGTGTGTGTGCGTGTGTGTGTTGTGAATAAATACAAAAGTAAGAGATGATAGGGAAATACCAGGTCAAATAATTTAATCTCATTCTCAGTTTTATCATCTATAAAATGGGAATTATGATAATAATGCCTACCTCTTAGGGTTGTTGTGATTATTAAATGAAATTGTGAGAGTTTGTGTGTTCATGTGTGCAAATAAAATAGTAATGATAATACCTACCTTGGTTGGTAAAATGAGATAATGTATTTGTAAATTGCCTTGCAAATCTTAAAGCATTATAATGCTCACTTTTATTATTGTCTATATTAAATATTCATTAAATATTTGGTTGTCCATCAGAGGAGAACACTGGTGTGCCCACTGAAAAGGAGGAACAGTTTCTGTCTCCTGCATATTATCTAGGAACACTAGTCTATACCTATTTTTCAGAGAGAGTAAAAGGTCTCATCATCTTGTATTCTTAACCTAAAAAAAAAAAGTCTGTTCTTAGGAAAGGAAATGGAGTGTAAGGTTTCTTGGCTCTGATATATGTGAAGGTTTTGCTTTTTAGCATCCTCCAAGGGTAATTGTAATTACTGCTGCAGTGGGAATGCAGATTTACAAAATGTTAGTCCAGAAGAAAATATTTGGGGGCAGGGAGTGTCTTTCTTCAGAGAAAAAGACAGACTTTTAGCAACCGCTGTTGGCCTTGAAGAAACATTATATGAATGTAACACAATTAACAAAAATAATCCCAAAACAATTGAATAGATTGCCTGTTCCACTCAGTGCCCTATTAGGCTTATGATTTTAAACACTCAATTTACTCATTTGCTCATTTAACAAATAACTTTTAAGCATGGTGGGTGGATTGCTGTGTTTGGCAATTGTAGATAATTTAAATAAGACTTATGCATCTTACAAACTAGTAGGAGGATAAGCCACAAGCTTGGTAACTACCCTACACGCCATTACAAGACAATTTTATAAGAGGAAGAGAAGGAAAAGTGTTACCTAAATGGCTGCAATTGATCATTGTGGAAATTAGAGGCTATGTAGTGAACATGATGGTTTGGGCTGGTTACATTTTCCCTCCATATTTTTTGTTTGCTTGCTTTCTGTGTATTTAAAAGAAACTTTAATTGATCCCCTTTTGGGAATCTCTGTCATTACTTACTAAACTACCAGAGAATAATCTCAGATAATAATATTAAAGAGAAGAAGGAAAAAGGAAAGATGAGGAAAAAATCAGCAAAAATCATCAAGCTATTAACTAAGTCTGAACATAGATGCAATGAAACACCTGTTAATCTCCTATCTTGGCAAAGGAAAGAGGTGGTGGTGTCTTTTAGTTCTTTTTTGATGGTTTTTCATAATTTCACAACATATGTTTTTGATTGTTTTATAGAGGTTGTTCTTTTCATTTACATTATTGTACTTACTGTGCATATTGTTTTCTTAGTTTGCCTATTTCATTCTGCCTCTGATCATGTAAATCTTTATGCTTGTCTATATTCATCAGGTTCATTGTTTTTATTTAAAATTTTGAATCATTCTTCATCCATTATATCAGTCAATAGTTCTCCTTCTGTGCTTTATCTTTTTTGGATTAATGTCATTATGATTATATTTACCACATAAAAGGAGTCTGTTAGAGTGTTTTTTTTCCCAAATTTTGAGAATAATTTGTGTTGTATTTGGACTAATTGCCATTTAAAAGTTGATGAAATTCTCCTAGGAATCCACCAGGCCTCAGATTTCTCCCTATACAGGTAGTTCTAGTTTCCTTTCTGAGATTGGATTATTGAAACCCTTAGTTTGGACTTCTATTAGTTTTATATTTTTGAACAAATTCCTCTATTTTTGTGTTCTTGAGTTTTGTTAGCACATAATTGTGCATAACAGGTTCTGACACTTCTTTGTTAGATGTTCTGATTTTGCTATCTTCATTTGCTATTTTGTTTATTTTCCTTCCTTTGTTTGGCTAAAGTATTATCAATTTTATTACTTTAAATTTCTAAAGAAAAATATTTTATTTTCATTTATCATTTCTACAATCTGGTTTCTAGTTTATTTGTTATCTAATTTCCAATATCTCTACTTTTTTTTTAGCTTACTTAGGGTTTATTTGTTAGTTTTATTATGTCATTCATATACTTTCAGTTCATTCATGATTTTCTCTTCTAGTGAAATATAGAATTCCCCCTCCTCCCCCAAACTACTTTGATTGAATCCTAGAAATTGTGAGGTGTTGTTTTATTATCATCATTATCACCTTGGTGATACATTGAGTAGAGTGCTACGTATTGAATGATTCAGTCACTTAGGTACATGATCTTGGGTAAGTCACTTAATCTCTGTTTGCCACAGTTTCTTCAACTACAAAATTTGGATAATAATAGCACCTATATTCCATGGTTATGAGGATAAAATAAAATGTTTGTAAAGTTCTTTGA
The DNA here is from genome assembly GCA_028646575.1 of Pseudocheirus occidentalis. NCBI lineage: Eukaryota > Metazoa > Chordata > Mammalia > Diprotodontia > Pseudocheiridae > Pseudocheirus > Pseudocheirus occidentalis. The sequence continues at coordinate 4,769 of JAQQSW010023754.1, forward strand.
AATGCTTAAAGTGTGGCAAAGCAAAGATGGTGGAGAAAAACCAGGAAGCTGACTGAGCTCTCCCTAGTTTCTCTCAGAAACAATATTAAATGAAGCCTCTAAATGTTTTCTGGAACAACAGAACCTACAAAAAGACAGAGTGAAATAATTTTCCCATATGAATTAACTTAGAAGGACTTCAGGAAAGGTCTGTTTCATTTGGGTAAAAAGAAGTTCCAGTCACACACAATTTGACAAGGTAGTGGTAGGCTCTTAGCCACAGAACAGATTAACAGCAAAGGTGCTTCTATCCTGGCTCAGCAGGCCAAGGGCACAGCAGGTCAGCTGTGAGGTCTCTAGCCCCAGTGCAGAAAGCAAATAGCCAGCCCAGAAACCAGGAAAAAAAAATAGGTGTGACTAGGCTGTGCCACCCCAGCACAGTAGGCACCTGAAGCCCTAGCAAATAAAGCCAGAGACCAAACCCATGGCCTCCAGCACAAGAAGCTTGGGACAGTGACCCCTGTGTTCCAAGTAGAGCACAAATTTAAAAGCCATGAAATAGGCTAAAAATGAGCAAGAAACAAAAAAGAACATACAAAGCTACTATGGTAAGAGGAAAGATCAAAATAAAAACTCAGAAGAAGACAATGTCAAAACACCTATATGGGAAGCCTCAAAGTGGAATACAAATAGATCTTAAGCCCTAAAAACCTTCTTAGAAGAGCTCAAAAATAATTTAAAAGTCAAATAAGAGGTAGAAGAAAAAAATGGGCAAAGAGATGAGAAGTATTCAGGAGAGTGTCAAAAGCCTGTAAAGACAAAAAATGAGTGAAGAAAATAATTCCTTAAAAACATACAAATGACCAAATGGGGGGTGGGGGGGGGAAACCAGTTTAAGAGAACAACTCCTTAAAAAGCAGAATTAGCCAAATGGAGAAGGAAGTACAAAAGCTAACTGGAGAAAATAATTCTTTAACAATCAGAGTTCTTTAAAAATCAAAGGTAAATAATTCTTTAAAGTTCATTTAAAAATGAAAGCCAATGAGTCAATGAGACACCAAGTATCAGTCAAACAAAATTTTAAAAATGAAAAAAAATAGAAGAAAACCTAAAATACCTCATTGGAGAAACAACTAACCTTGAAAATAGATCCAGGAGAGGTAATTTTAAGTTGGATTACACAAAAGCCATAGTCAAAAGAAGAGCCTGGACAACATCTTTCAAGAAATTATCAAGGAAACCTACCCTAAAATCCTAGAACCAGAGGGTAAAAGTAATTGAAAGACTCCACCAATCACCTCCTAAAAGAGATCCCAAAATAAAAATTCCAAGGAATATTATAGCTAAATTCCAGAATTATCAGGTCAAGGAGAAAATACTGCAAACAGCCAGAAAAAAAACAATTCAAATATCAATGAGCCACAGTTCAGGATTACACAGAACTTAGAAGCTCTACATTAAAGGATTGAAGGGCCTAGAATATGATATTAAAGAAGGCAAAGGATCTTGGATTACAATAAGAATGAATACCCAGCAAAATTGAGCCCAGTCTTTCAAGGAAAGTATGGGCACTCAATAAAATAGGGAACTTTCAACCGTTCTTGATGAAGAGTACAGAACTGAACAGAAATTTTGATCTTCAAATACAAGACTCAAGAGAAGAATAAAAATGTAAACAGGAAAGAAAGAAAAAAAATATGTTATTCAATAAGGTTAAACTGTTTATAATCCTACACAGGAAGATTATACTTACAACTCTTGAGAACTGTATCTTTATTAGGACAATTAGAAAGAGTATACATAGACAGAGCATGTGGGTAAAAGTTGACTTTGATGTAATGATAAAAAATTAAGGGCTGAAGAAAGGATGTCAGGAGAGGAAAGAGGGAGTCAGAATTTGGTAAATTATATCACATGAAAAATTAGAAAGACCTGCTATACTAGAGGGAAATAACAAAGGGGGAATGAGCATTGTTTGAACCTTACTTTCATTGGATTTGGCTCAAAGATGGAGTAACCTACACACTCAGTTGGGTGTAGAAATTAATTTTACCCTATAGGGAAGTAGGAGTGGAAAAGGGAAAGATAAGGAAGGGGGAAGGATAGAAGGGAGGGCAGATAGGCAGTGATCATAAGCAAAACAGATGAGGAGGGACGGGGTGAAAGGAGAAAGAAAAGTATAAATGGGTAAAAATAGGGTGGAGGGAAATACACAGTAATCAAAACTATGAATGTTAATGGGATGACCTCTCCCATAAAATGGGAGTAGACATCAAAGTGGATCAAAAATAAGAATCCTACAAGATGTTATTTTTTCTTTTAAATTTATTTGCTTTTAGTTTGCAATGTTCAGTTCCACAAGTTTTTGAATTCTAAATGTTCTCTGCCTCCCTCTCCTTCCTCCCCTCCACTATACCCTCACTAAGGCATCATACAATTCCATATAGGTACTACATATACCTTCACATTAAATAATAGAAGAATTGTAAAGAATAAAGAATAAACAAAACAAAAAAGGGAAAGTGCTAGTAGTTTGTTTCAATCTGCATTCAGGTTCCATAATTCTTTCTCTGGATATGGATAGTCTTTTACATCTTGAGTCTTTTGGAGTTGTCTTACTCCCTTGCATTGCTGAGATGAACCCAGTCTATCAAAGTTAGTCATCACAGATATGATGTGTCTGTAATTGTGTACAAAGATCTCCTGGTTCTGCTCTGCTCACTCAGCATCGGTTTATATAAGTCTCTCCAGTTATTATAAAGTCTGTCTATTCCTCATCTCTTATAGCACAATAATATTCCATTACATCATATAGCACAATTTAATCAGCAATTCCCCAATTGATGAGCATCCCCTTGGTTTCTAATTCTTTGCCACCACAAAAAAGGGCTGCTATAAATATTTTCATACATACAGGTCCTTTTCCCACTTGTATGATCTCTTTGGGATATAGCCCTAGAAGTGGTATTGCTGGGTCAAAGGGTATGCACATTTTTATAGTGCTTTGGCCATATTTCCTACAATATGTTATTTACAAGAAACATATTTAAAGCAGAGAGATACATAGAGTAAATTTAAAAGGCGTATAGCAGAATATATTATGCTTCAGCCGAAATAAAAAAAAGCAGGAGTAGCAATCCTGATCTCATACAAAGCAAAACCAAAAATAGATCTAATTGAAAGAAATAAGAAAGGAAACTACTTCTTGCTAAAAGGTACCACAAACAGTGAAGTAATAACAATACTAAACATAGATGCACCAAGTGGTACAATATCCAAATTTTAGAGGAGAAGTTGTGTGAATTCCAGAAAGAAATAGACAACAAAACTATACTAGAAAGAAGTTTAAAAGGTGAATTGAATTTTAGGAAAGTTAAATATGACAGACCTGTAGAAAAAATTGAATAGGGATATAAAAGAATATATATTTTTCTCAGTGTTATATGGCAACTACACAAAAAATGACCATGTATTAGGGCATAAAAAACCTCCCAATCAAATGCAGAAAGGCAGAAATATTAAAAGTACCCTTCTCAGATCATGATGCAAGAAAAATTATTTTTAATAAAGGGACATGAAAAGATAGATTAAAAATTAATTGGAAACTAATCTAATCCTAAAGAATAAACAGGTCAAACAACAAATCATAGAAACAATAATTTTATCAAAGAGAATGGCAATAATGAGACAATATACCAAAATTTATGGGATATAACCAAAGCAGCCCTTAGGGGAAATTATATATCTCTAAATGCTTACATGGATAAAATAATGAACAAATCAATGAAATGAATTGATTCATTTGAATTGAATGAATTGAAAAATCTAGAAAAATTAAAAATTAAAAATCTCCATTTGAATAACAAATTAGAAATTCCTAAAATCAAAGAAAATATTAATAAAATTGAAAGAACTATTGAACTAATAAATAAAACTAAAAGCTCATTTTATGATAAAAAAACCCCCCACAATAAAATAGATAAACCTTTGGCTATTTTATTTAAAAAGAAAGAAAGCCAAATTACCCAGATAAAAAATTAAAAGGATGAATTCAACACCAACAAAGAGGAAATTAAAACAATAATTAGGGGACTTGGGTAGAAAACTTGACGGAGGCAGAGCCAAGATGGTGGCATAGAAGCAGGAAGGATCAGTAGCTCCTGCAGAGCCACCTTAAATACACATAAAATGACAAATTTTAGACCTCCAAAATCCACAAAACTACAGAAAACACGTCTCTCATTGAAGGCAGTTCAGCAGGAGAGACCCATCACAACAGGTCATAAGCTGAAGCCAGCCCAGCCTGAAACCGTGGCCTGGCCCCAGTGTGGTGGGGAGAAGCTGCAGCCGAAGCCAGAGCCATTCTATCGCTAAAGGCTAAAAAGTGAATCTGAACAAATTCTAGAGCCACAGAACTCACTGAGAGAGTGAGACAGGCAGATTCCCAGCCCAGGAAAGTGCCTACTCAGGTTAGAGTAAGAAGAATGCTGAGCACAAGAAGCTGTGCCAATGTGGAGCAGAGAGCAGAGAAGAGTGGACTCAGAAAAAGCCCCAGCCCGGCATCCAGCAGACTCACCCAGCCTGAGAGGTTTGCAGCCATCTCACTAGAGGACAGAGGATCATTTAAACAGGTAGGAAAAAACTTGGGGCCCACAGCAAGGGCAGCAGGTTCTACGGGGGTGATCTGGATGTTTAAACTTATACACCCATACTGCCAGAAGCCAAAATGGAGGAATAAAGTTTAGTGGCTTCTCTAAATCCCTCCTAATCAGAGTAAAATCTTGAATCAGTAGAAACAGCCCTAGGGACAGCTGAGGAAAGGGGAAAGAAGACAATAAAGAGTTTAAGCCCAGTAGGGTGGAGATAGCAAGCCCTACCAAGAAAAGCCAATTTAGTACCATCGGCCCAATCAGCAAACAACAGCTCTGCCTCAGGCCTTCAGCTGTAGTGGGCTCTGAATCTGCTTGAACTATAGCTCAGGGACACAGGCTTTGAAACCTGAAGGAGCTGGACCACCCAACCCCAACAAGTTACTCTGTAAGCCTCAGGGTAACTCAGGGGAATCACTGAGAGTCTTGGTATTGGTCTCAGGCTACACACTCAGAGCTTACAGCTACCAAGCCCCTACCTCCCAACCTGAGAAGCTTAACACTCAAGCACCCCAGACTTGGATATCCACTCCAAATTCCAGGACATAGGCGCTCACAATGGGGAAGAAGGAAACTGCAAAGGCTAGAACCATCAAATTTTTTTATAGTGAGCAAGAACAAACAAATTCAGAAGGCAACAGGGACTCTATATCCACACTGGAGACAACAGAAGGAAATGCAAATTGGTCTCAAGCCCAGAGAGCCTGCTTGGAGGATCTCAAAAGAGATTTTAAAAATGAAATTAAAGAAGTAGGAGATAAATTCAAATCTACAATGTCCAAACTGGAAAAAAATCTCACTGAAGAAATCAAATCT
>JAQQSW010023755.1:0-10212 GCA_028646575.1 Pseudocheirus occidentalis
TATATATACACATACACATATGCCCATATAGGAGGGTGTATATATATATATATATATATATATATATATATATACATATGAATATATATGTGAATGTGTATGAGTATGTGTACATAGACAGAGGGCCCAGAATCAATATAATAAGAATGGATGATATTTTAAAAGGTGAAATTGAGAGGTGGGAGAGAAATAGAATGAGAGGAGACAGGTAAAGACAGAATCAAGTTAATCATCTCATATAGAAGAGGCAAGGGATAACTATTACAAAGGGGAAGAACAGGAAGGCAAAAGGGAATGGGTCAACCTTACTCTCATTGAATTTGGCTTAGGGAAGAAATGACATACACTCTAAATTAGATATCTTGCCCTACAGGAAAGTAGGGGGGATGGGGATGAGAAGGGAGAAGATGGAGGCGAGGGCAGGGGAGGAGAGGGGAAAGGTTGCTGGAACCACACACTTCTCTAAAGGGACAGGGACAAAGTAGAGAATAGAACAAGGGAGGGGTGGGATAGGATGGAGGGAAATATAGTCAGTCTTTCACAATATGTCCATGGTGGAGATGTTTTTTGTAACTACACATGTAGAGCCTGTGGGAGTGGGTGATGAGGGAGAAAGGGAAAAAATCTAGAATTTAAAGTTCTATAATCAAATGTTAAAAATATGTATATGTATGTGTATATATAATAATAATTATTATTATCATTATTATTTACATGCAACTGGGAATTAAGATATGCAGGCACGGGGATAGGGAGATCCATCTCGCCCTACTGGAAAGTCAGTGGGGTGATGGGGGAGGATATAGGAGAGAGTAGATTGGGGGAAAGGTATACAGTGGGATCATTGTTTTGGGGTGGTGGGTAGGGGAAAGATGGGGAGAAAATTTGTAACTCAAAATCTTGTGGAAATGAATGATGTAAACTAAAAATAAGCAAAAGTTAATTTTTTTTAAAAAAGGTAAAATGAAAAACAAAAAGAAAAGAAAATAGAGAGCCATTTTATTACCCCATGTACAAGCTTTTAAAAAGAATGCTTCCTAATTGTTTTTCCCTGAAGACACTGCACACTTCCTTGTTCCCAGGCTAGGGGTATATACTATGCTTATCATGAAGACATAATACTCACACATGTGTGTTTGAGCTCCTTCCTAGTGGCTCAGGGGACCCATCCAGGCCTGATAGCAGGCTCTTCAGCTGAGGAGGCTTATTCACCCATGAGGGTCAGAGTCCCACTGGCCTGTGGTCCTCTACTGAAGTTTAGGATTTTAGGGGTGCTCAAGACCCCAAAATACTAACACATCAAGTCCTGCTAAATGAATTTGACTCAGGCCTTCTCTCAGCCAACATAAAACAAAGTTTATTAAAGATTGAACATAATGGGTAGACTCTTAAAGAACATAAGTATTTGTGACGCTTGTACTGGGCAAGTAGGCCAGAATAATCTGACACAGACTGAGTCTGTGCTAGATTAATCTCAGCATCTTAATGGAGGAAGGATAGCTCTTATATACAGAAAGATTGTGGGAGGATTTAGGGGTGGTCTAGATGAGGAGTTTGACAAGGGTCTTGAGGAGGATTCTGAAGAGGATCTTTGATGGAACTGAGGTCAGACTCCAGGAATAGGATTAAGGGTGGGAAATAGCTGAAGGCTACCTGAAGTTGACCTACAATGGAGGGCTAAGCTAGTTTAAGGGTAACATGTTTGTGTATAGATATTTTGATTAGGATCAAGGGTGGGAAGCAGCTGGATGATGGAGTGTTAGGCTAGGTTAAGAATAATAGATTTGGGCCTAGCAATAATAGAAGTCTTATGACTCAGGCAAATGCCTTATGTTAGGGGAATGGGAATCTGAATTTCTTCCCTGCCCCTTGGCCCTTTGATAGGCTTAAGTGACTCTGAGAACCTGATTTGAAAATATACTCTGCCTCCTAACATGCTGAATGTGGTTGCTTGGAGCCTGTGGCAGGAGGCTTGTTTTTCAGGAATGCCCACACCTTGTTACTTTGTGGTTGGGCAGTGGGTCAAGAGGGTTGTGACATTCTCTGACCCAGGAGAAGGCTATATATACTCTGATGTGAGGTTTTGCTTTGGGGCTCACTTTGGGAAGAGTTGTGTGATTTGGCCAGATGAGACTCTGGGCAGCCGTTGAGCCCCCTAACTTTGAAAACTCACATGTTAGCCCTTGTCTTTCTGGTAACTAACAAGGTATGGATGTAATGGTCAAGCAGCGAGAAGCCCTGTCTGCTGATCTCTTTCTCTGTCTGTATTTTTTTGTCTATTTGTAACTTCTGTTTGTATTCTCTGAAGTTCAGGGTGCTGACTTTTTCCCCTGAACTAGGTAAATGATATATGTTTGATTAAAGTAAAATTAACCCATTTTGAATTGCTTTCCTTTAGAAAAGCAGATCTAAGAACCTGTGCTAGCAGCCATCCTGGGTCTGCTAGGGTGTTTGCTGCTATACCTTATCAGGTGGGAAGATTCAATCAGAGTTCAAGGGGTTTCCCAGAGCCTGTACCCCATCAATACTACTTAATCTGTCCTTCATTAAGCCACTAAAGATGATTTTCCTAAAGCATGGGTCCAATCATGTCACACACCCTGATGAGGTGCAGGCTTTAGGAGCCCCCTTGAGCTCTCCTTGAATCTTTGAGTTACAGACCCAGGGAAACCCCTTGAAGTAAATATTCCCAGGGAAGGCATTTGCCTGAGGTCAGCAGTCTTAAGTTGTGGCTCTGCCCAAGTCTTTAGTCCTCCTTTGTTCCAATAGTTTCCCACCCTTGATGCTCCTGTTCCCACCCTTGAACTGGCCTGTTCCACCATGGTCTATGGTCTCCAGGTAGCCTCCAGGAACTTCCTACCCTTAATCACACATTACTGGATTCCACCCCTGAAGACTCTCCCCAAACTCCTCCTCTTAGACCACCCCTAGATTCCTCCCACAACCTTTCTGTATGTAGTATACCATCTTCCCTCCATGTGGTGTGAAAGCATCATAGAGTGCCCTAGCACAGACTTATTCTGGAGTGCTTGCCCAATGCAAGCCTTAAAGATACCTAGGCTCCTTAAGAGTCTACCCAATATGGCAAACTTTCAATAAAACTTTGTGTTTCTTTGGCTGAGAAGACTTGAGTGGAATTCTTTCTGCTGGACTCAGCATGTTGGTATTTTGGGGTCTCAGGCAACCCTAATCCTCTTTGTGGGTACCCTCTTCATTTTTATGGTTCCCTGACCAGGAAACACTGCCAATCTCAAGCTCTTCTCCAGCAGGGACTGGAAGGTATGTAAGCCTCTTTCTTTCCCTATTGCCTTCTTGCTTGTTTTCTCTCCCATTATATTGTAAGCTCTTGGAAGGCAAAAGCTCTCTTTGTTTTGTAGATACACAATAAGTTTTATTGAACTAAATTGACATGTATGAATTTTTTAATGTTGAGTATAGTATTTCAATATAATAGATTTCCTTTGTAATCCTATGTATTTTGTTCTGTACATTTAAAAACATTATTCTGAGAAGGAGTTGATAGACTTCACCAGACTTCTGTCAAAGTGGTCCACAGTGCACAAAAAAGGCTATGAATCCTTGATCTAGAGACTGTCTAATCAAAATCTCTTACTTTATATTTGGGGAGACTGAGATTTCATCATGACATTGATGATAATCATAATAGATAGCATTTATACAGCACTTTACATATCTCATCTCCTTTAATTCTCACTACAAGCCAGAGAGGTAGGTGTTATTACTATCCTTCTTTTACAAGGGACAAAACAGCCTCGGAAAGTGTGACTTGTCACATAACTATTGGGTGTCAGAGGGAGCATTTAGACTCAAGGCTTACTGACCTCATATCCAGCACTCTATCTGTTGTGCCACCTAGCTGCCTGATCCTATAGAGAAGACTTCTTTAAAGACTTCTTATAATTTTTTATTTTATTAAGAATATTTTGTTTTATTAAGGGTTTCAAAATTAAATAATGTTGTACAGATTTTATTTTTTTCCCTTTATCTTATTCATTTGATCTTATTTTCTTTTAAGAGTTTTTTTTTCTTTTTTGGAGGAGGAAGGCAGGGCAATTGGGCTTAAGGGACTTGCCCAAGGTCACACAGCTAGTAAGTATTAAGTGTCTGAGGTTAAGATTTAAACTTTCGTCCTCCTGACTCCAGGGCCACTGCTCTATTCACTGCGCCACCTAGCCACCCCTATTTGATCTTATTTTCACCCTAAAATCAATTTAAAGTTTATGTATCTTCTAAAAACATGATGACATTTTAAAGTCACTACATGTTATAACTTCTCCCCCATAATAAATAGGATTTAAAGGCAATTTATGTGGAAGTTGTTATTAAGTTTATTTCTAAAACAACAATGTATTTGTTTTTAAAAATGAGTTTCAGTGAACAAGTTTCAAAGATTGAAAGCTCCTCCCTTTCCCCAGGTTTTAGACCCTGCCTGATAGCCTTCATCTTTGCCCTCCAGTCCTTTAGGATTCCCACCCTGCTTGTGTCTCCACCCTGTCCACTTCCTATTTCTCACTCAGCACATGTGTCCTTGGCCAGGGTTTCCCAGGGTTTTCCCAGCAGGGTTGGACCAATGGCTGGAAGGGATATTCTAGCTTTCGTTTAGCTAACCCTTTGTCCTACACCTACCAATGTTAACTTACAGAAATGAAAATTTGAAGCAGAAATTTAACCTAAAATAATCGCCTCAAGGAACTCTTGGGGAATATCTAGCAGTATTTAAACTATTTTAAATTATTGTGTATTTTAGTACCAAACTAACTTATTGCTAGGCTAAGTTACATGGGCATATTGCAAATGAAATGAAATGAAATTAATTACAAATTATGAGCACCCAATGAATATGGGAGCTGGACTCACATAGCTTATAGCTACGAGATTCTGTGAGTCTATAAAAACCTTAAAACAGAATATTTTATAGTGTTAGGAAGCAATAAATGACTAATGCTAACATACAAGATCGTAATATAATTTTTATCAGACTGTGATAAAAGCCACCACACATTAGCAGTAATGGTATTGCTAATAAATTCCAATGTCTACGATGTGTTAGATTGTTTTCCCATCTCCAGTAAAGTAGCAAAGCCGTGTTCATTTTTCCATCCTGTCTTCTCAAAGATTTATAACTTTCATTCCTATACTTTTTTGCATGTCTCCACGCTTCAGCTGTGCTGATTTTATTGTTATATAGAAGACTTGTCCTAAGAGTCATCAGCATATGGAGAAGTGATAAATGGGCACTGGGAAGCATTTAGTTCATGTGAAAATCCATATAGATGCCCTTCATGAGCAACAGAGACAAGATTTATGATAGGAGAGCTGATGGTGAGCGTGAGAACTCCAGGAGAGGGAAAACAAGTCCTGAATCAATATGGGAACGAGAGATTAGTCAGGATTTCAGAATTCTTATGAGATCGAGAAGATCTGAGTTTGCAAGCTTGGTGTCAGCTCAGTGATTTGAGAAGCTTAACACACTTTCATTTTCCTCGCTGTCATGGAACGGTAATAACAGCCACCTCTCCCTTCCTTTTTGGGATGTGCTAAGGATAAATGAGATAACAGATGTAAAAGTCATTTAGAACAAGGCACTTACAGAGATCTGGGTGCTGTCATACCCAGAAAAAAACTCCGCACTTGATGCTTATTTTCCCCAAAAAAGGGTAGTTCTTAAGAAAGGCAGAGTGGTCCAGTGGAATGAGCCTTTGATTTGGAGTCTTTAACCTGCATCTGACATTTATTTATTCCCTTTGCAATTTTCAAAATCTCCTCTCCTCTTTGGACCTTAGCTTCCTCATATGTAAAATGAGACTGTTGGGGTAGAGAGCTTCAAAGGTCCCTTCTAGCTCGAAATAAATCTATAATCCTAAAAATCACTCTCTGGTATGTGTCTTTTTTTTTTTTTAACTAGGCCTCTGATGTTATTGATGTAGGCAAAGTTAAGTAAAGAAAACCCCTCTACCAATGCAGACTAGCACTTATAAGAATTCACTATCTACTGGTAGAGAAAGCAGAAGCAAAGTGATGAGAAAGGGAAATGTTCTGACACATGGGCTACTGAGATCCAGAGGGCAGAACAGAGTGTGGGGCCTGAAGGAAAGGATTCAAGAAACTAGGCAGGGGTTATTTCTCTCCCCTGGAGATTCCTAGGAAGCAGAGATCTGACCTGGCTGAGGTTCCTGCCTCCCAATGAGAGGAGGCTAAAACCCACCCAGCAGTCTACCTTCAGGGACCTATGAACAAGTGGAGGGATAAGAATGAACAGGTAATATAAGGAAATGGTGGAAACAAATTATCAAGAGAAAAAGTGAATAAAAACTTTGTGTATACACAGATAAACCAATAGATAATGTACTGAAAATGGGGGAGGGAAATAAGTAAAGCCTCAAAGAGAAATAAAAGCATGTTAAACATGGATTATACTATGAAAGAAAGTGAACAAATATTCCCTAGTGAAAGATATATCCTGTGGATTCAGAAATCCAGATGTTAAAGAACAATTGCAAGAAATTCCAGAATGGTTCAGAAGTAAAATAAAATTCATAAAAATAGAAACTAGGAATAAATTTGTTTATTTGATAATAAAACTTTCAAAATGTAAGTAGAAACAATCAGAAGAGCAGGAAAATTGAACATATGGTAGAGAATTTCTCTGAAAAAGTAGAAGTTGTGGGCAAATAACAGATGTGGATTACAGAAATACTGAAGTGAAGGAGAATTTGGCAGAAAAGAAGCAAAAGGCAACAACATTAAAAGTAACCAACACTTGACTTACTTGCCAAGTGGAGCAAGAAGACGCAGCCAGAGAGAACAGCAGTTTAGAATATAAGTCATTATCAAATCTTATAGAGAATATGGAAAATTATGAGCAGTATTGCCTCATAAAACAAAGAAAAGCAGTGGAGGTGAAGACCAATTTAAAGAAAGCTAGATTTGAGACCCAAATGTTTGTTATACAGATAAAAATAACAACCATGTGGGCAACTACCCGAGGCTGTGTTCAGTCCTGTCCAACTCTTTAAGACCCTATAGACCACACTGTCCATGGGGTTTTCTTGCTAAGATACTGGAGCTGTTTGCCATTTCCTTCTCCAGTGGATTAAGGAAAACAGAGGTTAAGTGACTTGCCCAGGATCACACAACAAGTCTCAGTTCTTCCTGACTCTAGGCCCAGCACTCTATCCACAGAGCCATGTAACTGCCTCAGACTGTGCTTACTGAAAATCAGCTCCCTGCCTTTTTCTCTTCCTTTTTCTATTTTCTCCCTTCCTTTCCCCCTTCCCTTTCCTTCTTTCCCTTTCTCTTCCCCCTTTTCAATGTAGAGATACCAGACAGAGATGGAAGCATTAAAAAGTAGTAAATGTAGATTTGCAAAAGGATTATGCTACTTTATCCAAGACCACAGGGATTCTAAACCTGTGATCCACAGACCCATAGGCCTGTGGATGGCTTTCAAGGGGGTTGTGTGATGTGGTTAGGGTTAGGGGAGCTCAAGATCCCAAAATACCAGCACACCGGGTCCTGCTGAATGAATTCGACTCAGTTTTTTCAGCCAAAGAAAAGCAAAGTTTATTAAAAGGTCATTAAAAGTTCACCATAGGGGCGGGCAGCGGCTAGGTGGCGCAGTCAATAGAGCACCCCGGCCTTGGAGTCAGAAGGACCTGAGTTCAAATCCAGCCTCAGACACCACCCAAAAAAACTAGCCATGTGACCTTGGGCAAGTCACTTAACCCCAATTGCCCTCCAAAAAATAAAATAAAAAAATATAATATAATATAAAAAAAAGATTAATAGGAATTTCAAAGAGGAAAATTAAAAAAAAAAAGCTCACCGTATTGGGTAGACTCTTAAAGAGCCTAAGTATCTGTGATGCTTGAATTGAGCAAGAAGGACAGAGTAAGTCTATCACAGAGTAAGTCTGTGCTAGGTCATTCTATGGGGCTCTCACACACATGGGGGCAAGAAAGGATCTTAATATACAGGAAAGTTGTGGGAGGAATCTAGGGGTGGTCTGGAGGAGGAGTTTGGGGAAGATCTTCAGGAGGAGTTAATGAGGTCAATGAACCATTAAGGGTGGGAAGTTGTTGGAGGCTACCTGGACCCCACAGATAATGGTGGGCTAGGCCAGTTCAAGGGTGGACTGATATTTCAATAGGCTCAAGGGTGGAAAGTAGATGGAATATGGAGGGTTAGACTAATAATAGAGGTCTGGGCAGAGCCAAGATGAAAAGCTTATGGCCTCATGCAAATGCCTCATCAAGGGGGAGGATTCAGTCAAAGTTCAAGGGGTTTCCCAGAGCCTGTACTTCAAAAATTCAAGAATAGCTCAAGGGGGTTCTCAGAGTCTGCACCTCATCATGTGAACTTGGATGAGAAAAAAAGAATTACATTGTTTTTTTACTACCCTCAAACTGAAATTTAACATATCCTTTAATTATTTTAAATCATTATTCTGAGATAGAATACATAGGCTTTACCAGATTGTCTAAGGGGTCCATGAGCCACAGAAAGTTAATAATTGTTGCTCTGGGGCATCATTAACATCCTAAGGACCTGGAGAGGGTTCATAGAAAGAGGAGTCCAGTTCAACCTCCTAATAGAACATCTAAATAAATATAGCATTTTTTCTAAAATATGTTGCAGTAAGTTAAGCTATGCTTTAGAATTACTCATCAGAAATATCATGGACAAAATATTTAAAATAAATCCATTTCTCCGCTCGTCATAGGCAAGGACTTCACTATCCATTTTGTTTTCAGCTTTAGGACCACATTTTGAGGAAAGTCCAGGTATCTTCAGAAGGCTCAGGAAAAACTATAAAGATGGCCTAGAGTAGACGACAGATTAGGAGGAAGATGAAGGAACTGAGATGATTAAATCAAAAAAGAAGAATGAGGGGGGCAGGGAGGAATGTGATGATGCCTGTAAAAATACCTTTGGAGTTACTTATTCGTGGTGATCACAGAGGCAAAGGGTACTGGATTTAGGCTGAAACAAAGGAGGTTTAAATTAAGAGTTGGGAGAACATTTTTTGAATGACTAGCATTTTGAAAACATTTGCTTACAAGAGACCCATAATCTCACTTATTTGAATCTATCAGGAACTGATGACTATCTGACTGCAAACTGTTACCTTTGTCTAGAATGCCCCTTATTTTTATACCAACTGATTCTTATCTGTCAATCAATCAGTAGCTATTTATTAAGCACCTACTATGTGCTGGGCACTTGGGATACAAGTACAAAGAATCAAACACTCTAATACATATAGAAAATGTGGACAGAACAAATATAAAATTGATTGATATGAATATACAAAAAGTAGTTCAAGACAAAGGTAGTTTGGGAGGGAGCATATCAATAGATGGGGGAATCAGTAATGACTTCTTTTACATAAGATGGTGCTTGAAATGAGTCTTAAAGGAAGGGAGTACATTCCATGTGGGTGAGATGGAGATGGGAATTAGGATGTTGTGTGAGCAATAGAGAGAAGGTCAGTTTGAATAGAGGGAGGATAATGTCCCTTGAAGCTAGAAAGACAAGCTAAAGCCAGGGTGTGTAGGGTTTTAAAAGCTAAATAGAGGAGTTTATATTTGATCCTAGAGGTAATAGGAAGCCACTGGAGTTGGTTGTGTAGGAGAGTCACACGGGCAGATCTGTTTTTAAGGAAAATTTCTTTGGCAGCATTGTGTAGGATGAACTGGAATGAAAAGAAACTTGAGATGGTGAAACCAATGAGGAGGCCATTCAATAATCTAGACAAGAAGTGATGTGGGCCTAAACAAAGTGGGTAGCTAGGTGAGCAAGAAGCTGCATCCTGTAAGAATCAACTCTGATGGTACTTTCTTGTAGAAGCCTTGCCTGACTTCTCCTTGGTAGCAATCTTCCATTTCATAACTCAAGTAAGTCAATTCAATTCAACAAGCATTTATAAAGTCCCTATCTTGTACAAGGCCCTTCCAGGTACTAAAAATACAAAGAGGAAAGCAGTCCAGTCCTGGTCATCAAGAAACTCATATTCAAATGGTGAAATAAGCAAAGAAGTCAATGTGAAATCATTTGAAGAGGGGGTGTGTAATGTTAATGAAATCAGAAGATCTTCCATGCCCCTTTCTATTGGCACCTACTGAAGGCACTTGGCACCTCAAAGGCTTAGCTCCTTACTTCCAGTTAACTCCTTAGGAGTAATCACAGCTG
>JAQQSW010023756.1:0-10212 GCA_028646575.1 Pseudocheirus occidentalis
GCCACCATCTCAGGCATCTCAAATTCAACATGCCCAGACCCAAACATACAATCTTCCTCCCCAAACTCACCCCTCACCTCAACTTCCCTGTCTCTTTCAAGGGTACCACCATCCTTGCAGTTACACAGATGTCATGCCTCAGTATCACCATCCTCAACTCTTCACTCTCCCTCACCTCCCATAACCAGTCTCGTCCAGCCCACCTGCACACCTGTGGCTTCCGCCTCCTTCACTCACAGATACCACCACAGTTCAGGACCTCATCATCTCTCTCTTGGACTAATGCAGCAGCCTCCTAACCCATC
Organism: Pseudocheirus occidentalis; assembly: GCA_028646575.1. Lineage (NCBI taxonomy): Eukaryota > Metazoa > Chordata > Mammalia > Diprotodontia > Pseudocheiridae > Pseudocheirus > Pseudocheirus occidentalis. The sequence continues at coordinate 306 of JAQQSW010023756.1, forward strand.
TCTCTAGTGCCAGTCTGGCTCTACTCTCTCCAATACACTCCTCCATTCAGCTGCTAAAAATGGTACTCATAAAGCACAGGTCTGACCTTGTTACCTCTAATTCTTCCACTTAAAAAGCTTCAGTAGCTCCCTCTTGCCTCCAAAACAAAGTACCAAAAAACCTTCTGTTTTGCAATGAAAAGCCTTAACAATCTGGTTCCAAACAATCTTTCAAGACACATTACTCCCCTTCACTACAGAATGTCCTTGAGGATGGGAGCAGCTACATGTCACAATGGACAGAGCAGCAGCCCTGAAGTCAGAACAACCTGAGTTCCAATCTGGCCTCTGACCAGACACTTGACACTTACTAGCTGTGTGACCTTGGGCAAGTCACTTAACCCCAACTGCCTCACCCAAAAAAAAAAAAAAACAGATTGTCCTTGAGAGCAAGGGCCATTTCATTTTTATCTTTATTATTTTGAGGACCCAGCAAAGAGTCTGGTACATATTATGTACTTAATAAATACTTGCTGATTTACTTATCGATTCACTCTACAGCCAAGATAAAACAGCCAACCTATTATTTCTTACACATGTTCTAACCCCTGTCTCTGTCTCATGCCTGGAATGCAAGACCATTTCAACCGGGTCTTTGAGAATTCTGGGTTTCTTCCTCCCAGCAGACACCTTTCCTGATCCCCTCCTCAACTGCTAGGGCTTCCTCCCCCCAAAATTATCTTGTATTTGCTTTCTGTAGACTTATACAGTGTTTCCCCGACAGTTTTTTTTCCACGAGGGCTGGTCTCTGCAGAGTTTGTATCTCTGTATCCCTAGGACCTGGCACAGTGCCTGGTATACAGTAGGTACTTCATAAATTCTTGCTGACTGAACACCCCTACTAGGAAGGACAAAATATTCAAGCTCATTTCAAAGCCCTAACTGCTTACTTGGTCTTGCAGGGGGCCTCATTCATTTGGAGATCCAGATAATTTTTTTACTCACCTTTCACAGTCATTAAAAGCTGTAACGGCCTATTGAATAGAAGGAAAAATATAGAATCTCCGATTTTGACACCTGGAAGGGGCTTTTCAGAACCATCTAGTCCAATCCCCTCACATTACAAATGAAAAAAATGAAGCCCAGAGAGGGAAAGTGAAAAGAGCATGCATTAAATCCCTACTATGTGCCAGGCAATGGGATGAGCCCTGGGGATATAAATAAAAGCAAGACAATTCCAACATTGTAATGGGGAAAGACAACACATAAAAGGGCCTTGACAAGTGAGTGGGACGAGAAGGCTGCCTGCACAGTGGGTAGCTGGTTGGAAGGCGGAGGGTGTTGTCCTGGGCCTCAGCAAAACAAGGCACAAGTTCACAGTGCATGGTCCTAGTGGGAGGGGGATAAGAATGACAGCCAGTGAGCAGATGGCACAGCGAGGAGATGGCCAGTAAGTGGCACGGAGGCCTCAGTCCTGGAAAAAGCTAAACCAGAGGAGTCAGGGAGAAGCAGCAGGGTTTGCAGTGAAGATGCACTCTATAGCTAGAGAGTGGTTTGCAGAGTCACACTGCTGGTAGGAAGCAGAGCCAGGCCTAAGACTCCAGCTCTGGGGCTCTTTCTTTCGCAATGCGTAGCCCTTAGACTAGTCTTTAGCTAGCCTTATAAGCATCACAATCTTTATTAAAATCAAAACAACCGGACACCCCACACAGAACATTTGTCTCTTCATCAGGCTTCTCACGTTCTTTTTTCTGCCCTTCCCTTTCTTTCTCCTTGCTTTCTTCTTTCAAAAATGTTCCTTTTCCAGGCCACTGTGGCTTTGCCTCCCTTGTTAGGACATGTGTTGTATCATCGAAGACTTCTGAGTCAGCCCAGGGCCAAAGCAGCAGGCTCTCTTCGATGACATTCCCTTTTCCCTTGAGATAGGGAGGCGCGAGACCACCCAGTTTCAACTGTTTTGGCTTCTAGCACCAGAAATCTGGTCATTTTAATGATAATTCTTATTTACAGTATTTTAGGCCTGGCTGATCTTGTTTTCCCTATATCCTATCATCATTTCCAACTCTGTAATGGTAGCATCATATTCTTTGCTTCCATACTCAAAGGACAGAGCAGGGTAGGACAGGGCAAAGAAGAGAATGGGAAGGAAGAGGGAAGGGAGGGGGATTGAATGGGAGAAAGGCAGAGGGGAAGAGAAAAGGGAGGTAAAAGGAAAAGTAAAGAGAAGCAAGAGGAATGCATTGAAAAATCAGGATGGAGAACCTGAGGGTGTTTAGAATCAAGGATTGCATAAAAGTGAAATAATCAAGGCCTTCCCAAAGGCAAATTCAAAATTACATCGAATAAATTGTTTTTTGCTTGCCTGGGAAGTAGAAACAATACATCCTTTTCCTTTGTTCTTTATCCAAATTTTGTTTAATAGTATAATTCCAAGGTCAGACCACAGTACTCTTAAATTTGGTAATTAAACATAATTCTCTTAAATTTATAGCACAGTTAAAATGGCAAATAAAAATGCTGTGCTCTGCTGGAAGGGAAGAAAAGAGCAATGAGATGGTTTTAAACTTTGTTTCTTAATGTTTTGTTTCTTTGAGGGCCTTTCACTCAAAAATCATAATTACTTTAAAAAAAAAACACAGCATTCTATTTTTATAACTGAAAAAACTCTGAAACTAGAAAGTACTGCAGTACTTAAAGTCCCTAAAGAAACTCTGAAATAAAGCCCTAGTGCTACCCTTTCTGAAAACTTTCTGAAATGACTGAGGTACTACCCTCAACTGCCATCCCACGTCAAACCTTCAAACATTCACTCCTGCAACTGGCACTTTTTTCACCTCACACTCTTGACTGTTTCATTATTTACTCTGAAGAATCCCAAATTAGGGGCAGAGAATAAGACTTAGCAAGGAGATACGGAAACCTGGTGCTGCCCATCAGAGATGACAAATTCATGTCTCCTAGGGCCGTGTCCATGAGTGTGATGGGACTTCAGTGTTTTTAAGAAACCCAAGGGAATACAACCTGACAAACACTTTCATGGCAACATTTCTGCTTCAGGAACCCCACTGTGTTACTTCACTGAAAAAGTAAGAAAAGATTCAGTACACAGTTATATTTTCAAGCTTTGTTAAAAAAATCCTTTAAGTAATTTTTTAAATAATTAGTAAGATTTCTCTTTGAAATGTAGGTTTTCTCTCTAAAGAATAACAGAATAAAAACATGAGTTTTACAACAAATTTCACTATCCTTACCACCTGACACACCTATGCTTTCCAAATTTCTATTTCTCAAAGAAATTAAAATACAAAATGAACTGACATTTTCAAACATGCTTAGATTCTGGAATTTTCTCAATCTTTTAAACAGTTGAGTAACATGTCTTGTTTGAGGGATTCAAACTGGCCACAGAGGGTGCGATATCAGTGGAGAGGAGATACAAGAAGGTAAATTTCAGCTAGATATAAGGAAGACCCTCCTAATAACAAGGATCTGGACTTGGAGTCGGGAGATTCGGCTCTTGAGTTCTCTTGAGTCTGGTTCTGAAACTCAACAGCTCTGTGACTTTGATCACTTATATGCAAAATGAACAGCAATATACTAATACTTGTGTGACCTATCTCACCAAGCTGTTCTGTACAAAGTATTATATAAATAGGGGCTATTTATCATCATCTACGCTGTGATCATCATTAAAGAATAGAATGTGCTACCCTCAGTAAAACAGTAAAGACTTTAAACAGTCTGGCTTACCATTTTTCAGGGATAATATGAAAGGATAAATACTTCAAGTAAGCTTTAGATTAGATAAATTCTGAGGTCCTCTCCAATTCTCAAGAGCCTACTGTTCTATGAAAGTAGAAAATCTTAGCTAGAAAGCTCAATCTGGAAAGCAAAAGAATAGGTTAGTCATCATAATTAATGTGATGTCCTTCACATTTAAAGACAATGCTTCTATGCTGTCAGAGGTATTCAGCCAGTTTTGCTTAACTGTTTTTTCTTGTTAGAAGGGAGGATTCAGGAGGAGGATATACGTATATAAGCAAAAGGCATCAATAGCATTATTTTTTTTAAATGAATAGAATGCTTCTGACCCAAGGTTGATGCACCACCTTTCCCTTGGTGGTAACAATTTTGTGGAACCAGCTACATAAGCTTCCCCACTTAGTACCAAAAGGCATAAATTTATGAGATGGCCTATTGAGTTAAAGAGCCAGATTGGCCATAGAACTATACAATAGAGAGTTAATAATTTTATATTGGGTTAGAAACCACCACCCCAGCTTCACCACTGCTCTGAACAGCTGCATTAGACGGCCACAGACTACACACTGAACTAGGAGCAGGAACACTACTACCAAATATCCCGTTCCTGTGCCAGCCATTCCCATCCCACCAAACTTGTGCCTACAGGCTATCAACCCTCAGGGCTACCAGCCTCCTTACTCAGGAACTTTACTACCCCTCCTGGCCTTCTCCCCTTCTGCAGCAGCTTTCCTCTGATTGGTTGGTTTCTACCAATACCTGCCATTGTGAGGAAAGTGCCCAGGCCAGACATATCTTCATTTCTCTCTAAGCTCCACACCTGACTCTTCAGACTTTCTCTACTATGCCCCCACACTGGGATTCGCCCCTGTTATCTGAATCTAAATTCCTTGAGGGCAGGAGCTGTACTTCATTTGGCTTGTATTTCCAATGCTTAGCACAGTGTCTGGCATATACAAAAGGTTTAATGAATACTTGACTTAAGTCAAAAGTGGTTCTCAACCTTCCTAATATCAAAACCCTTTAATAGCCATATGTGGGCGTGTCTGCATGTGGCAGACCTACCTGGAGATGAATAGAGGAGGCTCCTAAGACTATCAGAAATATGTGTTTTTCGATGGTCTTAGGCGACCCCTGCGACCCCTGTGAAAGGGTCATTCGACCTCAAAGAAGTCACAACCCGCAGGTTGAGAACTGCTGGTCTATATGGTACAAGAGAAAGATTATGGAGCAAAAGCCGACTCTAGTCTTAGCTCCATTCAATTTCCTCAAGATCTTTCACAAATCTAACATTCAAAGAATTTTTGAAACTAAACAATCAAAAAATCACACTGATCATCCTATATACACAGTTGATTAGAAGGGACAGTAAGCAGACAGGTAAGCTAGGAGGGAAAGGAAAGCCTGTAAGTGTGCTCCAAGTGCTTGAGCACACTATCCACAACCAGCATTATCAATGTTCTAAGGAGCTTACAAAAGGAAGTGCATTTTCACATAAATGTATATGCTGACTAAAACAATAAATAAATAAATACTTAAAAGAAAATGCATGTGTCCTACTCATTTTCAGTGGAAAAGTTTAGTGTTCCTGAAAACATCACTGAATTCTCCATCATTTTCTGTTTTTATCTTCATATTTCTTAGCACGAGAAAGGCAAGACAGGTAAAAACGCAGCTGCAAAAAATGAATCAGGAAATATCATCTGGAAAAACTTTAAAGCTAGCAATTTTTAAAAATAGAAAATCCAAATATATGTTAAAATCTAAACCTAGGAGTTAAAAATTGCAAGCCATTGAGTTTGACTTAAAGGAAAGACATCCCTGATAGTGCTTTTCTAGATTTAATCTCCACATTGTTTCTAGTTATAACACATTTATGCCTTGCCTGTGATTGTACACAGAGGCTGAGGCTGCCAACTGAGGAGACAGGACATAAAGTCCCCTAAGTAAGCAATGGTCCACCACAAGGAAGGAGCCGCCTCATGATCACTGAGTTTAAGCACACTCACCTGCTTTGCTGACCAATTCAAATTCACTAGAATGGGAGAAATATTTAAAAATGGAGCTTGGGGGACTCAAAAAGAAAATGTTTTTAAGCAACCTACACTATCAAAAAACTAACTCTTTTCTTGAGGATTATTTATCTCTAACCCCACTTCAATGAATGATTATTAACCTCATTTGAACCATTTGGTTTTTACAAAGGATGCCTATAAAAAACAAAATGCTAGCAACTTCCCAGAAATAAAAAGGCTATTAAAGTACTCTCATTATAAAGAGGAAGGGGAAGCCAAAAGGAGTGTTGTGAGCATCCTCAGGGCCTTCAGCTATTGCTGCTCAAGAAGGAAGCCTTATTTTCAAAGAGATTTCTTCCATTCACTAATACAGGCCAATAACTAAGCCCCTCTATGTGCAAGCAGGGTGTTCACTAGGACACCCAGATGTTCCTGAACACTCTCATAAGAAAGGGAGGTAGAAAGAAAGGGAGAAGAGCCTTAAACACTTCTGGACTAACCAGGCCAAGGCATATTTCAACACCTCACAAAGATTCCATCTTGTTTCTTCCTTAGTACAGGAGACCCAAAACCTCCCTGACACCTGTTTACCTTAATTAGAGGAAATAGTTTCTCTTCCTCATTCAGCTACTGTCCTCATTCAAGTGAGGGAAGCCCTCTGGACCTTCTCTGAAATTTATCATTTTAGACATTTGCCTGGGGGCACCTACAGGTTAAGTGAATTGTCCCAGGCCACACAGCTACAGTGTATTAAAGGTGAGACTTCAATTCATGTCACCTTGACTTAAAGATCAGCAACACTACCAAACACTTATCTCCCCCTTACATTTAAGGAAACTGAGACCCGTAAAAGACATGAGGTGATTTCCCCTGGCTGTCACACAGCTAGTATACAGTAAAACCCAAAGTAAAAACTTGGGTCTTCCAAGTACCATACTCTTTGAAGTATACCATGCTACACCAATGATAGTCTTCTCATTACATCCTAAAACCCTAAAACAGATTATGCCTGTTCCTAGAATTCCAAACATTTCTGAGGCCATTTTTTTGCAATGCCCTTCCCTTTTCAGGGAATAAAATTTTGTATTTACAAAGTACTGTACTTAAAGCTGATCCTTTGAGCATCAAGAGAACAATCCATAGAATACTTACTAATAGAACAGTAAGCCCAATAACTTAGATGGATTCTAAGACCTGATCCTGGCCAGTCACATCCCATTAAAATAAATCAACAAAGTTTTTTTAAAAGGTTGTGTTTGTTGCATATGTGCTAAAATATAGAGTGCTGTCAGGCCTATAGCTTTAATATGTCAGCATGCCAAAGAGTCCCATCAGGTTGAAAATACCCAATACTGTAAATTCCAGAAGGGATGACAACTACCACCACATTCCACAAAGGGAGTAGGCAGATTTTAAAACTATTTGTTGACCAGTAAACCAAAAAAAAAAAAAAGGAAAAATAAAGTACAATGACAAAAAAAATTCAGCTTCAGGATTATGTATGATCAAGTCAAATACAATAGGAGGCAAATGTGTTCAAAATTTACAACTATGAAGGACTCTTTTAGCATTCCAAGCCATTTCAGAGTAATTCTGAAAAATCATCCGAATCATGAAAACTAAATCACAGAAAGTTAGAGAACGTTTAAACAGAGAACACAGAAGAACAGAGTCCAAGCCAGATAAGGGTTGAAAACTGAAAAAAATACTCTAGAAAATAATGTTGTAATGGTAATTAATTTAAATTTGAAGACCCTTTTTGTTATATCAAGACTTAGTCCTTAGTCAAGCCTCTAAGAAAGAGGCAGAAGGTGTGAACTCTGTCTCCTGTTACTGACATAACAGGAAAGATTTGGCTGAAACAGGAAGCCAATGCTGTGTGTATGTACATATGAAAAGCCCCAGAGAGGCAGAATCAGAATTTTTCTCCTGGCAGGCTCCTGGTAGAGGACAGAGAGAGTTTCTCTCAGTTAACATCTGGAAGCTGACTGAGAACTAAGAGAGGATTTCCTTGAAACCAGAATCTGGTGAAGGCTGAAGCTGCTGCACAGAAGGCTGCCTGGAAGGCTGAGATTTTGTCTGGGTCTTAGGACCAGCTGAACTGCAGGAGGACTGAAGAAGCATGACCAGGATGCTAAGACTTTGTTTGTTTGTGGCTTAGTTGATCCTTGAGTTCCCAGAAACAGAAGTTGTGAAGGTTTTGAGACAGGTAGACCTTGTGAACTACAGTGTGTAGCAGGAACTGCATGGAGAACTGGACAAGGACCTGGGAGCTGTCTGCCTCTGAATCCAGGTCATTTTTTGGTGGATTCAGGTAGGAGCTGGGACCATGGAAGGGGATCCAGGGAATCAGAGAGACCACCCCAAGTCAAAATGAAGAAAAGGCCACTCCTTGGATATTGAATGCTGTGATAAAACTGAAGTTTACTAGAGACCAAGGGGTGGAAGGTTTCTGTAATTTTCTAATGAATGTGTTTAGTGATTAGATACTTAGTGACTGATTGCTAGATAAGTGACTGATTAAGTTAACCTATGATTGCCCATGAGTGGAAGACTGACTGTTGTATTTTGAGATGACTAAATGACTGAGTAAGGAGGAAAACCCCCTTAGGGATACCAGATGATTGTTCTTTTGTTCTTTGTTCTAATTACTGTGACCACTTTGGTGAAAACTTTGTGGCCATTTTAATGATAAGCTGTTGTGAACACTATATTGTGATTTGTTGTGAATGTCTGCCTTGATTTGTTATAGACTAAATGGAACGTTAACTATACTGTGTAGTCAGAACTTTAAATGCTGTTCCCAGTAGCATTCTTTTGGGAAGCTGCTCATGCATGGCGTTACATATGTTAGCAATGGAAAGAACCTTAGACTATAGAATATTATAAGATAGAATGTGAGACCTCAATAGGACATTTACAGAAAACGTCATCTTATATTTTACAGATTAAGAAACTGAGGCCCAAAGAATAAGCATTGACCCATGTGCCTGAAACGCCCCGCAAAAAAATCAATCAAGGGGCCTAATGAAACTTAATTAATCCATCAATCAATAAACAATTATTGGGATCTTAATATGTAGAGAATATTATTTGACCTTACTATGTGGATGAAGAATTGTAATATATATGGTCTCTTCCCTCAGTAGGACATAAGGAATTTTGTAGGACATAAAGAATTTTAAATATGTTAGACCTTCTTTGCATTCCTTTGTTTTGATTTCCAGAGGAATAAGCCTTAGAGAAGCAGGATAAATACTGGGCTGTTCCATAAAGAGAAAAACATAAATTACCTAGGAAAGAATTCCCTATTTGATGAGAAAAAACAACTGCTAGGAAAACTGGAAAGCAGTCTGCATAAAATTAGGTGCAGAGCCACACTTTACATCACTTTCCACAACACATTCAAAATGGATACATGATGCTGATATAAAAAGACTATACTATAAAAAATTAGAAGAGAAGCAGAACACAAAACTCTTAGAGACATGGGCAACATCCAAAGATTAAAACAGATGACTGGTTTATGTGAAACTCAGAAGTATCTGCACAGACAAAATAAATCCATCTAAGACAAGGGAAATGGTTGAAATTTGTATCAAATTTCTGAAGTGTCTGGAATCTAAAGGTACATAAACAATTACCAGATTTATTATATAAGACCAATAGTCATTCCCTGATGGATGAGTCGTCAAAGGATACAAAGTTCTCAAAAGAAGAGCCATAAAGCATTCACACAGTCACATGAAAGAATGCTTCAAATAGCTAAAAATAAAAGAAAATGCAAAATTTTTTGGAGGGGGGAAGGCAGGGCAATTGGAGTTAAGTGACTTGCCCAAAGTCACACACCTAGTAAATGTTACATGTCTGAGGCTGTATTTGAACTCCGGTCCTCCTGACTCCAGGGCCGGTGCTCTATTCACTGTGCTACCTAGCCACCCGGAAAATGCAAATTTTTTAAAACCCTAAGGTTTCACCTCATAACCTACAAATTGGCAAAGGTGAGAAAATATGGCAATAGTCTATGTTGGAAGGGTTTCAGGAAGATAGGTATATAAGTGCATTGTTGGCAGAACTCTGAATTTTGAAAAGCAATTTAAAATTATGTAAATAAAAGGACTAAAATGTCTATGCCATTTTTTTTTTTGTTT
>JAQQSW010023757.1:0-10211 GCA_028646575.1 Pseudocheirus occidentalis
TATTGAATTCCTTGTCCTTCCAGTGCGGGTGGGTGACAAGGGAGGAATTGAAAGAATCTAGAATTTAAAGTTCTGCAATACTTGCAACTAGGAATTAAGATATACAGGGGCTGGGGTAGTGAGACCCTCCCTGCCCTACCGGAAAGTTAGATAGCAGACTGGGGGAGGGGCTTTACAGTGGGATTGCTCTTTTAGGGTTGGGGCAGGGGAAAGATAGGGAGAAAATTTGTAATTCAAAAATGTCATGAAAATGAATGATGTGAACAAGAAAACAAATTTTAAAAATATATCATTAAAAAAGAATCCAATAATAAATGTGTCTCATAAGAGACACATTTGAAACAGAAAGATACACACAGAGTTAAAATAAAGGGCTGGAGCAAAACCTGATATGCATCAGTTGAAGTTTGAAACAAAAAGAGAGGGTTAGCAATCATGATCTCAGACAAAGCAAAAGCTAAAATAGACCTAATTAAAATGGATAATCAGAGAAACTATGTTTTGCTCAGAGGTTTCATAGGCAATGGAGTAATATTAAAAAAAATCAAGGCCTCAAACCCAGTTAACTTTTAACTGAATTACATTTATTTTTTTAATTTTTTTTGTTTTCTTGTTTACATTATTCATTTCATGACATTTTTGGTGGCGTGGGAGCTGTGGGACCTTGCTGCTTCTACGCCATCACCTTGGCTCAGCCCCCCTGAGTTAAATTTATAAAAATAAAAACCATCTCCCAATGGTAAAAGCCAAAGGATATAAACAGGCAGTTTTCAGAAGAAATCAAAATTATCTATAGCTATATGAAAAAATGCTGTACATCTCTACTGATTAAAGAAAGACAAATTGAAACACTTCTGAAGTACCACCTGACATCTGTCAAAAATGACAAATTCAGGAGGGGATGAGGGGAAAAAATAGACACATGGATGTATTGGGTTTTTCTGTCTTTTTGGAGGGAGGAAGGTAAGTTGCCCAAGGTCACACAGTGGTGTTAAGTGTCCTGCCCAATGAATGAATTGTTATTGGAGTAGTGAACTGGTGTGACTGTTCTGGAGAACAATTTGGAATTATGCCCAAGGGCTATTAAAATCTTGCATATGCTTTGAACAAGCAATACCAATCCTATTTCTGTATCCCAAAGAGATCAAACAAAAGGGAAAGGAACTTATACGTACAAAAATATTTATAGCAGCCCTTTTTGTGGCAGAATAGACTTAGAATGTGAGAGGATGTTCATCAGCTGGGTACTGGCTGAACAAGTTGTGCATAAAATTGTGATGAAATATGCTAAAAGAAATTGCAAGGTAGAAACAAGCATATGGAAGACCTATATAATGCAAAGCAAAATGAGAAGAATCAGAAGATCGTCATGCACAGCAATAGCAATGTTGTAATGACGACCAACTTGGCAACTCTGATCATTACAATGATCTAAGACAATTTCAAAGGACTCATAATGAAATAAAATTTTATCTACCTCCAGAGAGAAAACTAATGAACTTTGAGTGAAAATTAAAGTATAATTTTCTTATTTTTCTTGCTGTTTTGTTATATGGTTAATATGGAAATATCTTACATGATTTCACATGTATAATTATATCACATTGCTTACCATTTCAACGGGTATGGGAGGAGATTGGAGGCAGGGAAAGAATTTGGAACTCAAAATTTAAAAAGAAAAGAATGTTTAAAGTAAATAAGAAATTTATTTTAAAAAAAGAATGGAATGATTTGTGTTGTGATGTAGGGAGCTCCCTGTTATAAGAATCAAACAAAGAAGCTAGATGACTCCACGTCAGGGATAGAGTATAGATGTATCACTTCTAATGGCTGCCCAAAGATGGGCCAGTTCTAAGATTATATAATTCTATGACTTTTAATTTCTGGATCCTTACTTATGCCTCTGAAATCATGGTCTCATTGTGGTCATTTGCTTTTCCTGCATGGAAAATTGCTTTATCTCATTTTCCAGCAGGTGAACTACTGGGATTTTTCATAGACCACAGCTTATTATAAGGTACTAGTGTGATATGATTACTAAAAGTGCTAATACCATTTTAGGCTACTTTAAAAGAAATCTAGAGAATAGATCACAGGAAGAAACAGCTTCATTGCATTCTACAATGATTAAGCTATATTCAGCCCATTGTGTTAAGATCTATGTTTGAAGAGGAGAAAATTAGAATCTAGTGAAGAATAGTAAGGACAGTGAGGAAATTTAAAACTATCATCTTTGGGGATCAATGGAAGGAACTAAGTGTGTTCACCTAATAACAAAGTTCTGCCCCTAAAAGGGAACTTAGAGTTCCAATCGCATCATTTGGTAGGTAGGGAAGTTCAACTGTGGAGAAGTTATTTGACTTGTCCCCAAGGTCACCTGGATGGGAACTCAGGGCCTATGTGTCTATATGTTCTACACTATCTCCTCTACACTTGTATTTTGGGAATTAAAGTATGTTAAAAGAGTTTAGACAAACAGTTGAAGGAGGGGATTATACTAGGTCCTGAGTGATGGGGTCTGGGATGCTTTTGTCTGTAATCTCAGTTTGTAAAATCTCACTTGTGTTCGGGTACTTATGTATGTAACATCAGTCTGTAACAAGCCTGTGCAATTAAGTTGCAAAAGTCACACTTTCCTCCAGCCATAAAGGCATCAACTTTGCCTCTCCCCTTCCCCCACCCTGAAAGTCTTCCCTTAGCTAGCAAGTCTGCCTAGAGACAAGCCTTTAAAAGCATTTTATAAACAAACCCTTGGAGAAATTCATAGCCCCTTTGTTCTAGGTGCCCAGCTGCACCCAAAAGCCTTGAGCAATATTATCAGACAGATAACTCCGTCTCAATATGGTGCCTCCTGAATCCCTAATCAGTCTAGTTCCCAGACTTGGAAACAATTAAGCCTGTCCTCCCAAGAGCCGTATTGGATATAACCTCATTCATCCTTGACCAAAAGTAACCTAGTGACATGTCAAGCTCAAAACCACACCTCTCAATGCCCCCCCCACCCCTTAGGAGGATTTCTTAGTGAATTATGGGCAATTCACACGGGCAGTTGATACAAAAAGTGCATGTTCCTTTAAGCACTGACCACTCCTAAACTCCTCCCAGACTCCTCCTTAACTCCACCTTTGCCCACCCAGTTAGCATAATTAACCTTTGACTGACAGTTTTATGGTTATAAGAACTGCCCCTCAAGCCACAGATCTTTGCAGGTTCCCTTAACCTTTTCCTGCCCATTGCAGAGCGTAAAACTTTCTAACTCTACCTTAGATCCCTGCACTTTGTAGCCCTATTTCTCCTGCCTGCTACTAAGCCAGCATTTCAATAAACACTGAAACTTTGCCAAAAGACAGCTTGGGTCCTATTTGAAATTCTTTCCCAGACAAGAACACACTAGGGATTATATGACATCCTCCAGCCCCACCCCCCCAGGCACCCACTCTCCCACACCTCTTCACTGACAGTATATTTGTCTTCAACTACCTTAATGACTATCATTGGGGAAAGAGAGTAGAATTGCTCTGGTTCAAGGATGGGGAACTTGTGATCTCAAATCCGCATGAGGACCTCTAGGTCCTCAAGTGTGACCCATTGACTGAACTTTACAGAACAAATCTTTTTATTAAGGGGGTGTTTTCTGTGACACTTTAACTCAGTCAAAAGGCTGCAACTAAGGACCTAGAAGGCCACATATGGCCTCAAGGCTGCGGGTTCCCCACCCCTGTGGTTGATCCCAGAAAGAAAAAAAAGTAGAACTCCTAGGCATAAAGTTCAAGGAGTGAGGTACAGTGTGAAATGGAGAACGGTCATTCAAATGTTTTGGAGACAGGAAGTCCCAAATATGTCTCTGAGACACACTAGTCTTATAGCCATGTCTTTGTGGTCTCAAAGGGTTCTCATGGTCTGACAAAATGGAGCATTCTAACAGTCTGCTTATGTGGATGGAGTTAGTTGAAGGATATCCATAGATACTTCCTTCCTTTGTCAAGAAGAACCTGGGTATACAACAGTAGACTCTGGATAGAATAGTTTGCTCTATACAGATGGAGACTTCAATTAGAGTCAAGGGATTTACCTGTTTAGCAGAGATTTAGTAGAGGCTTCCCTACACTGAGAATCACATGCAGAGTACTAGCTTGACCTTAACTTGCTCCAGGTTACATTTACCCTGAACAGTGTCTGTTCCACTCTAGTAACAAGTATTCGGGTTTGCAATTAGCCTGAAGATGATACAATGGTTTCCAAAGACAATTTACTTCCACAACAGCCAGTATCTTGAGTTCTCAGGAGCCTGTAAGACTGATTTACAGATCTGTTTTCCATCTACATTGGAGGATGGGATTTCTATAACTGGAGTACCTTATTTATACTGATGAATTCATAGATCCACTCCTCTCAGCCCACCCCAATGCCAAAGAATCAAATAGCCTGCTACCCCATGAAGTAAGCAAGTTTTCTGTTATGAGACATTTAAATACTATGTTTAGTTGACTACCTATTAGAGACACTACAGAAGAGATTAATGCCTTATACTGGAAATAGATGGCAGTTAAGTATAAAGAATAATTTAGGAAACAATTTATGTTACCTAGCAGTGCCATGAGTTGCCTTGTGAAGTAGTGATCTCTGTTAAGGGAGCTAACAGAAGTAAGTTGGATGACCAGAGTAGCCTTGGAAGGGAGGGCTTGCTTTGTGGTTGCACTAAATACCCTAGAGGGCCCCTTCCAACTTGAACAGCCCAAGTTTTTAGGATGTGAAAAGCTTTAAGCTATCTCCTTCATTTGCTAGCTAGTACCACTCACCAGCTCAATGTACCTTCAACGTTTGATTCTAAGCAAAGGGAAGTGCAGAGTGTATGCAGATGTAAAGTGATGCAGTTTCTATTTTTAGTGAAGGATCTGTTGTAGATCAATCAGAATGACTGAAAAAAACTTGTGGATGTTTACAATGCAGCTTTCTGGTTCAGCCTCTTAGATCTATCATGTGAGCTAAAAGCCACTCACTCAAGGTTAAACCCCAAAAACAAAAATAAAGCCAAGAAGTCTGAATGTCTTTCTTCAGAACACAGCATTTTAGCATGTGAACATCAGAGAACCAGGAATTGTCAAATATGAAAGATACCTTGGAAATGACTGATTGGAGTGGCCTCTTTTGACAAGTGGGTAAAGGGAGAAGGCCCAGAGAAAAATGGAAGAATAGTATATGTGAAGCTGGAAAGGATTAGGGAGGTCATTAAGACCAGCTCCTTATTTTTATTTAATATTTTATTTTTCCCAATTATATGTAAAAATAATTTATTATATTATTTTTTCCAATTTTTGAGTTCCAAATTCTCTCCCTTCCTCTCTACCCCCTTCACTGAAAAGACAAGCAATTTGACATTAGTTATACGTATGTAGTCATTCAACACACATTTCTGTGTAAATCATGCTGTGAAAGAAAACAGAAAAAAGAGAACAATAAGGAAAGTAAAGAAAAAGTATCTTTGCTCTTCATTCAGCCTCTACCAGTTTGTTCTCTGTGTATGGACAGTACCTTTTGTTATAAGTCCTTCAGAATTGTCTTGGGATCATTGAGTTGCTGACAATAGCTAAAAGTCATTCACGGTAGATCATACAATATTACTGTTACCGTGTACAATGCTCTCCTGGTTTTGCTCATTTCACTTTGCATCAGTTTGTGTAAGCCTTTCCAGATTTTTTTCTGAGAGCATCCTTCTCATCATTTTTAGAGCATATTCCATCACAATTATATACAATAATTTGTTAAACCATTCCGCAAATGATGGACATCCTTTCTATTTCCAAATCCTTGCCACCACTGAAAGAGTTGCTCTAAATATTTTTGTACATATAGGTCCTTTTCCTTTATTTCAATCTCTTTGGGAAACAGACTTAGCGATGGTATTGTTTGATCAAAGGGTATGCATGATTTTATAGCATAATTCCAAATTATTCTCCAGAATGGTTGAATCAGTATACAACTTCACCAACAATGCATTAGTGTTTAATTTTCTGACACCCCTCCTATATTTAAGACCAACTCATTTTGTCACAGATGAGGAAACTAAAGCATAATAGAGGCTAAATGACTTTATAGGTCCATAGAGTGAGAGTTGGAAGGTACTTCAGACAACATCTAGTCCAATCCCCTCATTTTACACATAAGGAAACTTATAAGAGATGAAACTACTTACCTAAGAACTAAAATCAGAAACTTATTGAAATACCCTATCCTTTCCACCATACTATCTCTAACTGACTCATCCAAGGTCAAGATGGGAGCAAATGTAAGAGCTCTGATTTGAACCTATCTCCTTACTCCAGGGCAAACAACAGTTCACTCAGAAAGTCACAGTGACCCCAAGTTTCACATGATTGTCGAGAAATAAACTTCTCTTGGCATGACTCTGTCTCTGTTTCTCTGTCTCTTCTCTTTCCCCCTCCCTCCCTTGCCCTACCCTGCTCTCTGTCCCGCCTACCCCTTTGAGTTTCAAGAGTTTTGAATTAAAACAAAAAATGATTATCCTTTTCTTGATTCCTACCAGCTTCTGTAGGTGGTGCCAGAGCTGACTTCACATCTGAAGGAAGCTTTTAATGGTGAAGGCTTTTAAGAAGGAGATTAAAGTTGCAACATAATTGGGGAGCTGAGGGTCAAGGGAAAGGATGGAAAGATACCAGTTATATTATTAATACAATTGATCCAAGGCAGGTCAGCAGCAAAAGTATGAGAAATTACATCAATAAGACAAATAGTACCTGTAGCAACCCTGAACTTGGCATTGACTGGAAGGTGGAGGGAGGGATTTGAAAATCAATGAGACTATCTCTAACTTTTCAAGGAAATTGATCCACAAAAGAATAAAGGAAACATGAGGAAAACAATTCCAGTCTTTGATCATAGCAAATTAGACCAAGGTCATGATCCCTTGGCTCAAACAATATTTTAGTTACTTTGTTTCAGGTGGGAAAAGGTGTCAAAAATTTTGAGAATAAGTTCAACTTCTGTGATCTATTTATAGAGAGGAAAACATCTAGTCCATGCTTTCTAAACAGTTTTGGTTCTAAACATGAAATCTCATCAGCTCTGCTCAATGGGATAATTAAATAACTTTCTCCCTTTTAAAATACATGGTCTTAGAAAATTCTGTCCTGAGCACCATGGTGATCATGGTCTTTGTCAGTATTTACGACCTGGAATCCTCAGAGGTGGAAAGGACCACGGAGGTCTCAGAGAAACAGCCCAAGGAACATGGAATGACTTACTGAGGGCTGCACAGATGGGATGTGGGTGAGGGAGCACAGCCAGCATACCACTGGACCACCCCAATAGCTGTCCTCCTCCCCTTAAAGCCTTTTTCATTACTCTCACTTTGATCCCTGCCATCCACAGTTTGGTAACCAAGAAGTGTCACTGTTAAACTGAGTTTGTTAAACCTCAATTTCCTCATCTGTGATATGTGGAAAATAAGGTTCACTCTACTGTGTCATATGAGACAAGGTATATAAAATATTTGGGGATGATAAAATGCTATTTACTGGGCATTGTTACCCATTGATCAGGGATATTATAGATAAGATTTCAGTTCTAGTACTGCCTGAATTTGAGTTCCTCTGAGTTCTCTCCCAGCTCAGAGACTAGGGTTCCTCTGGGTTCTGTCTCCCTGAGCCCAGAGTGATTTCTTAACATGCTCCTGCTTAGCTCTGCTTGAAAGACTTAGGCTAGCAATGTTTGGGAATCGGTTCCCATACTAAAAGAAATCCCATGCAAGTTCCCAGGATGAGGCAGGAGGCTTTTTCAAGTCAGTACCCTCTTGACCCCAGTGCCCTATACCTGCTTTCTCTATGTGAACTCTGTATCTTCTTTATTCAGCCAGAGGTCCTCATCCAAAGTGCTAGAATTCATATGGTTCTAGGCCCACTGATTATGGTTCTCACCTTTGGTAACTGGAAGGCAGTGTGGTACAATGCTTGCAGAGGACCTAGGTTCAAATCCCATATTTCACACTTGCCATCTGTGTCACCTTGGTGAAATTATTTAATTTGGGGGGGCTTCAGTTTCCGTGTTTGTCAAATGATGGGGTTGGACTCCATGATCCTTGAGGGTCCTTCCATCTTTAAATAAATGATGCTTTCTTTGTGACCGTAAGCCCAGGGATCCCTCTGATGTCAGAATAAAACACATTGAGAGTTGGAGAGATGACCTGGTTCAACCCCTCCAATTAACAAATAAGGAAAGTAAGGCTCAAGGAGAAGTAACGTAGTATCATAAGGCCATGTTCTTATATACTTTCATACGTGTATTACATATCTGCTCATAAAATGTAAGCTTCTGAAGGGCTGGGACTACTTCCCAACTGCCTCTGTATCCCCAGTGTCTAATAAGCACACAGTAGGTGCTTAACAAAGGTGAGCTAACTGCATGCGTGGTTGACTGACAGCAGGGTGAGAAACTGGACTTCATTGAGTCTACAGACCTCTCTACCTCCCAAGAGGTCTTTTGATTGATTTCAGGGGGTCTGTGTGCACTTGGATGGAAAACAAATACCAGTTCCTCTAGCCTCTAATGGAAATCTGCCATTTCCTGCAATTATGAAGGTAAGCAACAAAACATTTTCCCCTCCTGAGGAGTTCATGGCCTGCACCACACTGACTACTAAAGGAGGCCATAAGAGACGCAAGCAAAGGTTAAAAATCGCTGACTTAGCCCAACTCACTTATCTTCCATATGAGAAAACTGAGACCCAGCAAGAGTAAAATAGCAACTAAATGAAGAAGGCAAGATTCAAATCCAGGGACTCTGATTTCAAATGCAGGCCCCCTCCCCTCAACTGTGTCATGCTGCCTTGAAATGGATGGTTACACTGACTCAAACCCCACTTCATCCCTGACATTCTGACCAGTGGATTGACATTATAGCCTAAGAATGTTCTTGGAAGGCACCCAAGGGGTATCAATCAAAGAATAGTATACTGCTTGCAACCATGTTTTCTTGTACATTTTCTCCCCCCAAAATATGACAGCGTAGGACAGTGGTTCTCAGATATTTTGGTCTTGAGACGGCTTTATAGGTTTTATTTTTTTGAGGCCCCCCCAAGACTTTTTGTTTATGTGGATTACCATGTTAGAATATATTTTTGACTTTGAAGACCACCAGAATGGTCTTTAAGGCCATCAATAAGATTCTCCAGGTTCTGCAGCCTGTGTTTTGAGAACTACTGATTTAGTACCTGCTTTAATAGTAATAGTACTAATAGTAACTAGGAATAGATTAATAGTGGAATGATTGTGAAATTAAGTTACCAGTGTGTATTAAGGACTTACTATGTGCCAGATACTGTGCTAAGTGCTACTGCTGATGCAACAAAGAGGAAGAGAAGAAGGGAAGGATGAAGAAGATCAGGATGATAGACAAGGACAATAGAGGCATAATGGCATAATGGTTAGAGTCAGAGCTAGCCACAGATTTGGAGTGGACCCACTTTCGACACAGACTGGCTGTTGTATCTGGACAAGTCACTTGACTTTCAATGCCCTCATAAACTCTCCAAGATTTTAAACTCAAGAATAGGTCTGCTAGGTTAGATGGAGTTTCCTTACTGGGATTTTCCTTCACCGGTGAAATTATAAGTCTGGTCATTGTTAACATCATTACCAGTGTCAGTATCACCATCACAACCAGCTTCACCCTCACCCTCATTCTCTCCCTCATTTTAATCTGATATCAACATAAGCTTCACTGTTGCCATCACTATTAGCCATTCCCATCCTCCTCCTACTCATTCATCAGCATCATCATTTCCATCACTTAACATACATTATCTTTCTTGGACCCATGAAATCCTTATGAGGGAGGTACTATTACTATCATAGCTATTTTTACCAGAAAGGACACTTATGCTCCAATAGGTGCTACATAACTAATCTCAGAATAAGGCAGAGTTCAAACATCTGACTTCTTCATCCATAATGCAACATGAAGCATCTTAGAAAAGGAAGGGACCTCAGGAGTCACCTACTTTGTTGTCCATTCAAATGACCAATGCTGACAATGACACCTTTGGGTGTCAACTTGTATCAGCAAGAACCCTAGCATACCCAGGGCAGCTGCTAGCACAGGTTCTTAGATCTGCTTTTCTAAAGGAAAGCAACTCAAAATGGGTTAATAATCTTTCTTTAATCAAACAAACATATCATTTACCTAGTTCAGGGGAA